>VXAU01000228.1:211748-247535 GCA_013399695.1 Formicarius rufipectus
ATCATGTCTGGTATTGTATTTCTGTTTTCCCCTGAGGAAAAAAGCCAAAAGAAGTAGGAAAAACAAATAATGTGTGGGAGAGTGTTTTTTTTTTTTGAAACCTCTCTTCAAAGCCTCTTTCTGTTTGTTTAGCTCCAGCATTACTGAGACTACAAGTCCCTTCTCTCCAAATTTTTTTTTCCTGTTATAAATATATTGACTACATTTGTGGTAATGATCTCGTGCTTATTGAACATCTCAATATTGTCATATTTAAATCCTCAAAGCTCTGCTTTTCTTCTGTCATGCTTACCTTTTTCACATGATTTTTCTTTCTTTTTGTCCGTTTTTCCTATGATTACCCATCTTTCTTCTTTCTCTATTTATATCCTTTTCCCCTTTTCTCTTTCTTTCCTTTTATTATTACTTTTCTTTCTCTCTCTATTATTCTTATTTCCTTCCTCCTTTATCTTCCCTTCCCTTCCCAAACCTTCCCAAACCTTCCGAAACCTTCCCAAACTTTCCCAAACCTTCCCTTCCCAAACCTTCCCAAACCTTCCCTTCCCAAACCTTCCCAAACCTTCCCTTCCCAAACCTTCCTTTTTTGTCTTTATCTCCCTCTCTTTTTTTCTCTGTTTTTCCCCCCTTTAATTCCTCTGGGGAAAAAAAAAAAAAAAAACAAACCGAAACAGAACAAAAACTAACAAAAACTCCCAAAACAAAACCAAAACAAAACATAACCAAACAAACAACAAAAAACTACCAGAGAATTAAGCAAATCATCTGTAGAAATTACAGAGACATCTCTGGGAAAACACTAGCTGAGAAGCATGTTTGGTTCGTGATACACTCTCATCAGACACCTTGGCACAGGGCCATGTATTTATTTGGGAGAAGGGTAAAAAACATGCAGTGGGGAGACTTTCTGATTGTTGCTGCTATTAGTGGCAAATTCATCTTTCTCGTCCCAGGTTCCTGCATGTTTTTCTAAACCATTATGGTATGTGGTTTCCAACCATGGATGAGAGATTGCTGAGGAAAAATACTCAACCTGTTCAAAAATTAAAAATGAGGTGTTATCTTTTCCTTCCTTCCCTCTTGCCTTAGGCAAGTGTGGTGGAGGCCAGTTCGTGCCCGGGGGCTGTGCCAAAGGTAATTTTCAAATCTGTGTCGTTCAGTCTCCCTCCTGCATACACACATAAAGCCATGCTAATCCCAAACCAACCCACCAGCAAACACACAGCAGTGGTGCCTGTTCAGCCTGACAGAGATGCTCCCCACTGGGACCCTCTGAGCCCCCAGCCATGCCCTGGCAGAGCCACAGTCCCCCCTGTGATGATCCTGCTCCAGGCAAACCCACTGCCCAAGGAATGTGCCAAGGGAAAGGGGTGGAGAAAGGAATAAAACAGGGAGAAGGCATCCTCAGCCTAATCCCTTGTGGTTGTGCTGGGGAAGTAAAAGCTCCCCTGCTTCCACCCTGCACCAGAAACTGGTGGGAGCAGAGTTTTCTTTAGAGGCTGGTTGGTAGGAAAGCATTATTTGAGACTGGAAATTGGTCGCAAGACTCAGTCACTGAAGCAACAACTGCTTTCCCAGCTCAGGGCTTCTCTGGTTGGAAAAACGATTGGGGGTGCTGAAATGAAATACACCCCAGCCTCTCCATACACTGCCATTAAATGTCAACCAGAGAGAAGGGATTTGCACTTTTCCTAAGCAAGGAAAAGTACCTGCTATTATGGACCCCTTTCTCTGAAATTAGCTTATCCCAAGGCAGCAAGAGGAGTCATAGTAATCACACATTCATCTCACAAAATAAAACTTTGCCTTAAATTTCTCTCTTCATTTCTCCAAAAAGCTGGTGTGGGGAAAGGGGGAAAACTGAAACCTTCCTATCACCCCACCAACAGGTACCCCACAGACTGCAGCAAATACAGCATGTCAGCTTCTAGAAACTTTCACTTTGAGGAGTGGCCATAGATTTATCAGTCCTTATTAGAGAAAGGTTTTTAATAAAGAGCAAGGCATTTACACGCTCCATCTCTCTGTGTGTATTTCACACACTTGTGCAGAACTTCGGGGAACACAGAAAACTGATTTCAGGGCTGTCAGAAACCTCTCAAGCCAGAGGAGCTAGACACACATTCACCAGCCAAAAGGCTGCTGCCCTAGTCTATACAGATTCTGTTATGCTTTCACTCCCTTTCTGCATGTTTAAACATCTTAAAAAATTGCTAGAGGAAAAGAAACAATTATTCTATCATACAATTAGAGGACACGTTTTGTGTTTTTTTCACCCTGCTTTCTTTCTCTGTCCCAGCAGAAAACCTGGAGTTGTGAGGTGACTGTTTTAGGCGCAGCTCATCCCTCTCAGCTCCTTCCACGACAAAGAGCTGCTATGTTTTTCACAGGCAGCTCTGCGCTCAGGAGCTTTTAAAGGGTTTCTAATCCTGGAAGGCCGTCTGACATCACCCTGCTTCTTGTCTGCTGATGTTTCATACAAGCCTCACATTTCCTTAATGTTTTTCAGAGCCACCAATTACTGCAGCAATCTTGTGTTTATGTTCTGGTTTTGCCTTTTTTTTTTTTTTTTTAACCTCTTTCCCCTGATGCTTTCCTGGCTTGAGTCCCAACAGGCTGCTCACTCTTAGGCGTGTTTTGTGCCAAGGGTTAAGCTGGACCAGCTTGTTACAAAAGAAGGAAAAAAAAGTACCCAGAGAAGTAGGAGGGAGGAGGGTTTCCCCCCACCCCTAATTTTCTTCATTGACTTCAGGCACCATGTGATCAGGAAGCCTGGACCCTTTCCATTTCCCTTCCCGGCTGAAGGGAAACATTGTGTAGCTGTTGCCCTGCCACCAGTGGGACGGCCTCTTCGCCGTGTTACGTAGAGGGATAAAAATAACCGGGATATTTAAGGCCGGGTGTGGAATCCCAGTGCAGGCAGAGAGAGCTTGGTCAGCCGCCGAGCACTGCCGGCCCCGGCTGCACAAACACGCACCGAGAGCTCTGCTGCACATGATGCAACTGCAAACACATGCCTGGCAGCAGCAAGGAAACAGTTAGACCTTGGGGAGGCCCAGAAGAGATAAAAAATAAGAAATAATAATAATAATAAATTTTTTAAAATAAATGGGAGCGGAGAGCATTTTCATTCTCTTCTAACACATTGTTTCTGGTGCAGTGGGTGTTTTTCAAAAAGCCAATGATTGTCCCACTCCTCCCGGTATTTCATGTTCTTGATGCAAGGACATCTGAGGAGGGAGACACCCTCATGAGGGCTTGCTGGGCTTCAGGTGTAAGCCAGTGTGACACTCTTTATTGCAGGGTTTTGTAAGGGATAGCAGCACTTCCCCACCCTGAGAAAGAGAGGCTGGGACAGCACCATATTCCTTTTCAGTCTCATCAGGCTCTTTTCTCAGAATCACAAATGTGGATGAGTGCAATGCACATCTTGTCTGATGATTAAAAGTAATTACCTGCCAAAAGCAGCCAGTCCATAAGGCAGAAATAAATAGAAATAAGCAGAAATGGCAGTCTCCGTTTTAGGTTCTTTCACAAGTAACAATTGTCAGAAATATCCAGAGGTGATTTTTTTTCCTATTCCTTAAGCTTGTTTTCACTATACACTGACTCCAAACTTTCCAAAGTGTAACACTGGACGGTGTCTGCCACAACAACTGCAGCACTGAGAGGCTACCATTGCCAATCTTTCCTTTCAAACTGTTCTGACAAGTTAATCAGTGCAACCTCAGCTTCTCTCTGTCCATCCCAGGGTAGGTGAGAAACAGAAAACATATGGACAGTCTGGTTACTCCTGAAATTTGGAGGAGAATGCCCTCACCACACCAGCACATGTCACCATCACTCCCCACTCCTTCAGTCAGGATTTTCAAGAGAGCTTGGCAGTAAGGACTGAGGGGACACTTCTCCCTTTAGTGCCACCCTGAGCTGGGGCAAGACAGGACATGGCAGTGGTCCCAGCAGCTCCCATTTTCCCTGCAGGGGCTGAAGTCTTTTGGAAGCCTATGGTTTGGGTAGTACAGTTCCATGAGTGAAGGTCCATGGCTTCTTCTAACAAGAAAATGTAAAGCCCCATGTCTCCTTCCTGAGCTGATCAGTGGCCTCCTCTCCACAGAGGAGGGAAGTCAGCTCTAAACCTTGATCAGGGACAGAGATTGCTCCTGAGACTGTTTCTGCCACATAGCTCTGTCAAATAGCTATTTAACAGAGTTAATATCTGGGGTATTAAATTACTGACTTTGGTTTACGTTGGAATTTCCTATTCCACAATCTGTAGGACCCAATGCAACAAGGATACAATTTAGAGAAGTTGTGACAATCACTGGGCACAGTCTTAAGCTTTGTTTATCATTCATGCAATTTGTGGGTTTATTTCAAGGAATTTAGGGGTGAGGGGGTGGGGGAGGGGAAGTTTAAGGACATTTGTAAGAGATTACACCTGCTTGAACTTTCTGCTGGTTTTCCAAGTGCTTATGGTTTTAGTGTTTCATGTTCTAGCTTTTTTCCTTCAAGTTGAGTGAAACACTGAAGCCAGACAGAAAAAGAGGCATGGCTAGAGCCTCAGTTTTCAGCCCCACCAGTAGCCCTCCATGTAGATAATTCCTATAAATCATTCATATTATTCTACACAGTATTTTAGAACCACTCAGACCAAATGGACTTTGATCTCATAAACCCTTTATTACACTGGGAAACATTATCCCCACTTTATATAAATATGGAGCTGCACAGGAGGAAGAGCAAATGCCCAGTGCCCAATTGCCCACAGTAAGTCCCTTCAGATTCACTGGGAAAATAATTCTACACATCTGTGTGTAAGGGGCAGAGCTGGGGTGTCACCCTGCCTTGATGCATGTCCATTTGCTCCCCACCACTGGAGGAGCATCTGCTAAGTCTCTTTCTGATGTCTAAGTACAAATGTACTGGGTGAGAGACAACTCCTTCCTTCCTTCCTTGTTGATTTGCCTGGAGTGGAGAGGCATCTGCAGCATCAACTCTTCCTGCACGAGGAGCAGACTGAAATGTCATAGAGGTATGAGAAGCTGTAGGAGACAGTTTGGTAATTCAGCCTGCTGAGTGCAGCCACCTGGGTTTATAGATGTCTGCCCTGACAGTAATTCTCAATTTTTATGGAAACTGGCCAAACCTCTGGGTTTGTCCAACCACACAGAGTGCCACCTAGGTGTAGAGTACTGCCTAGGGCCTTTAATGAGGACCACAGCCACGTTTCCATTGCTAGGCTGGCTGCTCCCAGACATTTCAGGTGCTGCTGGCACAGGCAGCAGGACATGTGGCCAGGGAAATCCGTGACCCCTTAGCTTCTCTGGCAAGAGCAGCAAGTTTGGCCACATAAAACCAGCTCATCAGTCCATCAGGACCACTGTTACTCTCCTCCAGTGCTGTTAGACAGGCATTCCCTGGTGAATCTTCCTCCAGTCAGCTGTGTCCTCAGGTTCAGGCCCCCTCCCTTCTTGATGTCATGTGGGTAACAAGAGCTGCACAAAATGTACNTAGATAGATAGATAGATAGATAGATAGATAGATAGATAGATAGATAGATAGATGATGATAGATAGATAGATAGATAGATAGATAGATAGATAGATAGATAGATAGATAGATAGATAGATAGATCATCCCTTCATAAGGGAAAGGGTTTCAGCCTTTCTGGAAGGTGAGGAACTGCCCAGATTGCCCCAGCAGATTAAGTAGATGTCATCCACCATCTTCAAGGTCTTCCTGAGTGACAGTGACCTGTGTAGGGAGATCAGGCTTTGGAGGCACCCAGCCCTTGTGCTACTGCACAGTTCCCTCTGTTGTGGTTTGGATAACCCACCTACCATGGCATCAGCACATGGTGCCAGCTGGCACTTAAAAATTTCATCCTGGGCTGCCATGGCCATGCAAAGAAAAATGGCAGGCAAGGATACGTGTTTGGGTGCTGTCATGCAGCCAAATCTTCCCCGCAGCAAGCACAACCCGGCAAGTTTCACATGCTTTGGAGTTTTAGAACAAAAGTTTCACACAAACCTAATTAGCACCAGATTTTTAATATTAGCATGCAGTTATAATGCCTCAAAAAGAGCTAATTCTTATTGACCATTTCCCACTGATATGTTTTCCAGTTGGCAGACCCATCACACCTTTACTAAATGAACAAGAACTCCAAAGCTCTCAACACTTCAGTCGTTTCTCCTTTCTCGCACATCTAGCTTGCCATGTTGTTATAATTAAATTTCAAAGCTCTAGTCTCTGCATTTGTTTTGTTTTTCTGGCGTAGTTTTCCATCCAGTAGCTGCTACAGCTTAGCACAAACCAGTGTCACCCACTGGAGGTTAACAGGCCTCTCTTCCTCCCACCAGGTGTCCTGGTCTGCTGCTGAAACATAAAAGTTGATGCTGTTGTACCACATGGACTCAAATGGCTGTGTAACAGGGCCCTCACTTCTTTTTGTCCTGATATTCTAGTTATGCTGATATGGTAAATACCAGGACACCTGGTTTCTCTGGATCTGATCACTTTTGTGTCCTTGGTCATAACATTTAACTCCCAGGGTTTGTCTTTGGCTATGTTTGCCACCATCCCCAGGCTGCAGACTCCGTGTTACAGGTTTCTCTCATGGCCTCTTTCACTCCGGGTGTGCACACCAGCACAAGGAAGTCCAATCCCATGGGGGACCTTCTGCTGCCACAGCCAGACACAATGGTCCGGGGCCAGGGACAGCTACCCAGCAGGAAGTACCCCTTTGCACAGTGTAGAGAAGCCTCTGCTTCCCCTCATCTTTCTTTTTAAAGAAATTGCCTCTTGGAGGAGTCAGGTTTGCCTTTTTTACTGACTGCACTATGATTTGTCCCTCTGTGGCTTCCCTCCTGGTTTGAGGCAGAACCCAGCCTCCTTAGTACCTCACCTTCAGAGAAATGAAAGTTCTCTGGCACGAAAGGGACCTGCCGTGCTCACCCTCCAATAAAACTTTCCAGCTGAAAACATCTTGAGAGCACATCCAGACATTTCAGTGTTTCCTCCAAAGGTGGCAATCAAGCAGAGAAAACTCATAGCCACTGCATACCCCTATCCTGTAGGGAACTGCCTTCAACCACTGTAAATAAAACAAAGGTATGATCTTCAGCTGATCTCAGTTACTGGAGTTTCATTGAATTGAACAGCCCTAACATAATTTACAACAGATGAGCATCTGCCCTCAACATATGTTACATTATGGCTCAACAAGATGGTCTCAGTTTACCTTGGGGGAGGAGCTGCTGCAGTGGAGAGTTAGGTTTGCTCATGTCTAGGAATGATGGGCTGCAAAATCCCCGAGAGTAAGGAGATAAATAGGGAAAAGAAGGCATTTGGTTATTAGGAGTTCTTTATTTCCAGTGATTAGGGTGGGAAAGAGCAGACTGTGTGGGAAACAGGCTTCCCTACACCCATTTTTGGCAGCTTTTGATTGGCCCCTGACCAGACATTTATTAAAACAGCCTCATAAGTTGCGGTCTCACTAAGGAACAATACAAAACCAACCAAATGTTAATGTATTCAATCTGTTCATGCTGAGATTTCTGTCTCCCCACCTCCCTGATTATTAGAGAAGGGGAGGTGGGGAGAAGGGGGGAGGCATGGAGGAAGAAAGAGAGGAGGGGGAAAAAAATCAAAAAGAAGAGTTTGAATTCCCAGCCTCAGCTGACAAATCTGCTGCAGCCTCCTGGAGATTTCTAGTTAGAACAAAGGGTCTCAGTACAGGAACTATAATTGGTTTTGACTGTTCATACATTTTAACTCAGACCAGGTTAAGCATCCAAGAAAACTCAAAACACTGACAGAAGGATCTGGAACCCAAGAAGAAAAGCTCCAAGGGAGGATAAAGGCCCTTCAAAAGAGGGTAGTGGATCTCATCTGACACCAGAAACCAAAACGTACTCCAGATTGTTTTCCTCAACAATCCTGATGATAAAGTGTGCAGCAAACACTTGTCAACCAGAGGTTTAGGATAATCTGAACTTCAGCTACAGGAGCAAGGAATAGGGAGGAAACAAATACTTCAACGAACACAAACCCCAGGGCAGGATATGTGACGGAGCTTCTGGATGCTGATGTGTAGGTGGGAGGGGTTTTAAACCACCCCTCTTGCCGAAATTTGTGAGGGCGGTGAATCCCAAGCCGGCTGCCAGAACAGGTTTTGTGATTCAGCTTCTCCAAGTGCCTGAACCTGCTCTGGACAGCCAGCTCTGCAGTGGTAAATCGGAGAGGCCAGGATATTGCCTCCAGCTGCAGCTCATATCCACACATCCAGCCACATCACTGTCCTCATCCCCGCATCCCTCAGAGAGACCCCTCCAAACAAACTATGCCCAGGCATTGTCTGTTGTCTGGAGAGGGCTGGCTGGCAGTGAGCCCACACCATGCCAGGGCATGTGCTGGCAATTAAAGAGTGTAGATGAACATGACAAGTGCTTGAGCCCATGCTGGGGCTCTGTTGGGTCCACCAGCACAGACAGACGCATCAGCACCAGCTGCAAGCAGCGTTTCCATGGGAAAAGGATCAGACTAGGAACACACAAGGAGAAAACTGCATTTTGCAGTCAGTGTCTCTGGTAACAGTCTGGGGCTCTTTTCTCCAAGGTTAACATTCACTGCTCAGGGAGAACGATGCTGCTGGAGATCTGCAGGCGAGATGTGGCTGTGGTGGGTCATCCGGATCCACAGACAGCAGTCCCTTTTTGGGTGGGATTTTCACATCTGTTCTTCTCTGCCCTACAACCAATTTCACTGGGACAAAGCTCAGACAACGCTGAATGCTTTCAGAAAAACCTTCCAGCAGTTTCCAGCTCCATTTACAGGATTAAGGTGCTTGCATGAAGAGCACATGAGTGATGGGGGAGTGTGCAGGACTGGGGCCTACCTCCATTTCATTATCAAGAACTACTTTTTTGTTTGTTTGTGGGTTTTTTTTTGTTTGAGTTTTGTTGGGGTTTTTAAGTAACTTTTTGGGTTAGATATTACTAACAAGTTTCTATCAACAAATCCATGGGCTGAAGGCAAGAGCAGTGTCCACGCTGGAAATTGTGTGGCTCTGCAGAGGAGTCCTGAGTGTCCCTCTGTTATTACTGGTAAAAATTTCCCAGTTCAATCAGCCATACTCCTCCTTTATGCCAAATTTCGATGAGCAATTGGAACTTCCAAGCTAACAGTGGCTTTTTTATTAACAGGCTCTGATCTTGAAAAATTGAATACACGAATAATTTTGCCTTTGCCTGTACTCCCTGGTGCAAGGGGGTTACTCACAGAGGGAAGTAACTGGGGGCAAACTCCATGGTGGTTCATCCTTGTATACCTGTTTCAAGCCTGTCAAAATGGTGTTTTCTGGTCAGTGAGGAACATCACCTAGAAATAAACTGCAGACTCATATCACTGTGGTTGGCCTTTGCTCAACACGTCCCACAGCCTGGTCCTCATAAGAGAAGAGGTCATGTTAGGCATGTAGAGAAAGACTGTGTTTGTACACCAGAATTCCCCATCCCACCTCCTCAGCTGAAGTCATGGCCTGGATGCATCTTGTTGTTCTGCATGATCAGGTGCAAACTGGCAGCAAACACACTCTACATAAGGTGGCCTGAAATGATGTAGGAAGGCAGGGGAAGAGGGAGCAGCAAACCTCTCTGAACTGCTAGAACCAACTCTGCACTTGCTAGTACTGGACATAGAGGCTGAAGGGGATACCTGGGAAGCAGCTTTTCCAGTGAGGAGGCTTCCCTGACCACATCCTGTTGGCCATGGTCTCATGTTACTTTACACTCTTCTTCATGCTGCCTCATCCCAGCCTGAAACTTCCACCTGCATCCAGGTGGGAAATGGCAGTCATTAAATAACAGGTAGGCTTTAGGAGGGTCAGACAAGCTGCCAGCTGGTCGCCACATCTGAAGCATTTTATAGAACTCCCCACCACTGGAGGAGTTTGAGAGCTTTAGACAGTCTTCCATTGCTACAGCTCAAGAAGCTGGAGGGGACAGTGATGTGAATCCATTCTTGGATTCCTTCTTCCTTGGAAAGCAGCAGTTTGAGTTGTGGTCGAGAATGGAAAACAAGGCAATGAAGGTTTGCTCAGTCTCATAATTCCTGACAAAGTTTCCATTTTCCATCTGGTTTATTCTCTTCCTCCTAAGAAGAGTGCGTTTCAGGATTTTTCCAGAATCCTGCAAAGTTTTGTTCAGCATAAGGAAAGAGTTCTCACTGTTTGCATTTGAGACACAACAGGGTGCAACAAACTGGAAAGCTGAAACAGGCCACACCAGCACCTCCAGCCATGGAGGTCCTCTTCTATGACCTATGGAAGCATCTGAATGCAGACCACGGCATCTGAATTTGGGGACTGTGCTTGCTGAGTTCAACCAATTCAGCCAATGTTTGCACCTCAGATGAATTTCTGAGTTATCAAGAACCAACAGATTGTTTCTCAGAAGATTGTTTTCTTCAGACTCCTCTCTTTGTTTGCCCAAGGGTATTGGCCCTTCTTGAAGAACCGGACATATAATTAGAAATTAATGTCTATTCGCTTTGATGGATTCTGCCTCTTTTCTGAATTCTGAATTATCCACAAAGCTGTTACAAACAGAATAGAATGTATTTGTTCATCAAAAAAAAATGATTCACCCGTTTCTTCAGGGATTAATTCTCAGTTTTGTTCGTGAGTGGCTTGTTGCAAATAGTCATAAATTCTACCATGTTGGGTTCCAACCCCGGAGTGATCTTTGTCTGGACTTCAATGGGGCTTTGCATGGGGGGGGCCTGGCCACACAGATCTCATTGCAGGATTGGGCAATGGTTAGTTACATAAGTCATATGATGTTGTTTCTGTTCTCTGACTGGTTGGCTTATGTAACTACAGAACAATAGCGTGCATTTGAATATAAAGGCAAAAATCGTGCCTCGTATTTGTTCTTCATGAGAATCTGTTCAAGGGCTGCATTCTGCTGTCTGTGCAAGCTATAAAGATATTTTCTTTGACAGTCTGTTGGTTGGTGAGGACATCTGGAGTAGGTGACATGAGCAGACCTACTGAGATGCTCTGTGTGAGTTCATCTGAGGACTATTTGCAAACACTGGTCTCACACATTCTCCCCAGCAGCAGCTGAAAAGGAACAAACCCTAAGAGAACAACTCATGAAATCAGACCATCCAGTGACCTGAGCCCTTGACTGCAATGCAACTGTACTGATTTACACCTTATAAATGACAAGACATCAAGTTTTAATGTTTCCCCTAATTCCATTTCCAGGGAATGAAAAGGCCTAAAAGCATAGCCAGGGTTAAAACTTGACAGGTTAGAGCAAAACATTGTCAAGTTAATGTTTGTGTGTTTATTCTTAAACATATTTTTCCCACTTTTTATTTCTGCTAAAATCTCAGTATGATGTCTATTCAGAGGGGGGAAATAGAAATTCACAACTTTTGTTTTCAGTTGATGTCTTATTTTTGTTCATCTATATAACTCATGTCCAGAAGATTTTGTCACAGTGTCCTGGAGATTGTATCACAAATTTTGAGTCCTGGTCTTGTTTTTTTGTTTGATTGTTTATTTGTTTCTCCTTCTCTTCTCCTAAGGTCCCACATCGTGGAGTCATGTGATTACACAAACATTCCCTACTTCCAGTGTTTTAAAAGTAAGTTTCTAGTCGGCATTGTTGCAGAGAAAACACTGAAAACTTAAACCCTCAAGGCTGAGAAAAAGAACACACAATTTGCCATTTTTTTTAAACCTCAGGATTTCTCAATATTATGTTTCTTGAGGATAGTCTGAGTAATAAGTTTTAAAAGACCAGGGTTGACACTATTAAAGCAGAATCAGGAGGAGACCATTGCTTAAGTTCATATTACATGACCTGACAGTCTTCCAGACTCTCTGGAGGTGTCACCGTGCAGCAGGCAGGTACTTTTCCTAAGTCACTTATGACAGTATAAGACCATCATAACCTCTTCAAAGTAATTTTATTCCTTATACATGTTGAATTTTAGCAAAGTCCCAAAGTACACATTATTTTTTGGTAGCAAGCTTCAGCATCTCAGAAAGCATTGTTGCAACCCACAGTGTAAATGCCTGTTCTTTTTCTTTGCAGTATCCAATGTAAACATAGATTTTGACATGGATGTTGGATACACCAAGCCAAAATTCAAGAGGTCACAGCTGATGCTCACGTACCACCTTCTAAGCTCTTTGAATCTGCTTTACAAATAATTTCTAACCCATTCAGTGCCCAAGTTTTCAAGTTCTAACCTGGATTCACAAAGGCCTGTGCAGCAGGTTTTATCTTGCAATGTGCAGCACAGCCATGGAAGTGTTGCCCTTCATCTCCTTAATTTTTAACACCCCTTGGAAACATTCTCGTGGTCTAGAACTTGGAATTTGCTGAGAACTTGCTTTTTATCATGTTTCATTCAGATGCTACTAACATAGATCAACTTGTCCTCAAACATGTAAATGAAGAACCAGCATTTCTTCAGTGCTCTGACTTGCAATCAAACTGCTGCATCTCTGACAGCTCCCCTGTCCCGGTTCACTGTGTGCACACATATTCTCCAAAGCAAATGAGAGGCAAAGCATGTTACCTGAAACCTTTCATTAAGAACAAGGCTATTTTGTGGGGATCAAAGATCATGCTCTGCTGACATGCTGTTCCCCTTCAAGTCACGATAAGTTATGAAGCCAAAGCCCCAGGGAAAGTGAGCTGAAAGAGATGCATAGCTAACACTACTTAAAGGACAATATTGTGTGTTGTGGGACTAGGATGAGCGTTGGTGGCCAGGGACTTGATTAGGACATCATTCCTGGACACTTGTGAGGCACTATGCAGAAAAATTAATGACTTTCCCCACCTGAATGCTATTTTAATAAAATTGAAATGTCTTCCTTGGATGTCTCATCATTATTCCCATAGTTAGAAGCTGATTAATGGCATGCCCCTCAAACACATATCTGGGCACATGTACAAAGACTTTTTAATAGTCCTTAACAATGGCCAACAGCTGGCCACAAAACCAGATGATTCCCCACCCTTGTAAACTCATGCTCGCCAACAATAAAAAACCCTTCTGGCTACTAAAAAGCCTGATGGAACAGATGAATCTTGTTATGGACTGGATTTTATAAATAAAAATTAAAAAGAGGCAAACATTTTAGCATGTGCATTCATAGGCTGAAAACAGATATAGGTTTTACATTCTGGACTAGCCAACTGAAGAAGTCACATTTTTAGAGCTAAACCCCATCTTCCAAAGACTTCTTTAAATGCACTGCTGGTTGGGTTGCTGTTGGGGGGGATTTTGTTGTTTTTTAATTTTTTTTTGCCCCAAATTTTGCTGCAGATCCAGTAAAACACCTCCTCTCTTCTCTGAGGGAGAAGTTTTGTTTCTGTGCCACTCTCAGGCAGAAATGTCAGGAATTATCTGAAGGCATTGCTCTCCAGGCCCTGCCATAGCCTGGGCACATCAGCCCAATCATATGTTATAACCAAACACTGCAGAAGGTCTGTGCTTGCTACCAGGAGCACCAGGGTTTCTCCAAGCCCTTCAGGAGATGGCAAGGTGAGTTTGGAAAGCTGCCCAACCCTATGGCTGAGGCACAGCCCTGCAAGGCAGGAGACAGGGGAGCAAGGCCAAACCATTTTCTTCCTGCAACTCACAGTAAATAGGCTGGATCTATTAGCTTTGCATCCAGCATGGCCACAGAGTTCTGGAGCAGGGCTGGACACCTCGGGCTGGCACCCAGAGCCCGGCCACACACCTTAAGCCATCTGCACAGACATTCCCCAGCCCAGCTCCACGTGGGAAGCTGCAGCCACACCAGCAACAAGTGCAAATCTCCAAAGACAGCACCTTCTCTCCTCCAGCAGCCCTTCTGTCATCCTTCTCTTCCCTCATTTCATTTAATTTAATTTCATTTTCCCTCCACCCTTTCCTCTAGCCCTGCAGCTGGTGTGTGCAATCAGAAGAGGGAGGAAGAAAAGAAGAAAGAGAAAAAAAGGACAAGAAAGAGAAGAAGGAGGAACAGTGATCAAGACATTTGAGGGTGATTAGGGGGAAAAAAAAAAAGAGAGAGAGAGATAAAGGAGTAAAAATACCCCCAAAATCTCTAAAGGAGCCCTTTTCACGAGTTTAATAAAATCAGGCTTTGCTGAAGATTCAACACCTTCAGTTATGGCATTAAGGGTTCACAACAATTGCTCCTCAGACCTTCCAAAGATCCCTCAAAAAAGTGTGTGTTTGAGGAAATGGAGGCCATCCTTTGGTCTAAATCTAATGTCTTTAAGTTTGTTGTTTTTTTTTTAATAAACAAAGCAAGCAGAAAATCCTAATTCTAATAATTGTGATGATTATAGTGTCAGGTTCTCAAGAAGCAGCAGCAGAAGAATAAGACTAATTCTTAGTTAGTCACCTTAAATATAACTCCTCTGTTAGCGGATTTCTGCAGGAATAAACAAGGAATTTTCACAGGCTGGAATGCCCCAAACAAGTTTTCTAGAAATAAGGAAGTGAGGAATTTGATTGAAATCTTAGAACGAGCTTTATTTTTACTGCCCTGGGCAGGATTTAGAGAAACATCAGCCTCCGCTTCATCAGGTCCTGATATAGCTGAGCCCAACACCTCATCACACTGGAAAGGACTTTTATTGATATAGAAAATGGCTGATTATTTACATTCCTGGCAACCATGTAGGAAGTGGCTGATACAGGGAAGAGTGAATAGGATTCCTTGATCTCCTGAGGGTGAGTAGCATGCAATGCCATGGCTTGCCTAAGCTGCACTGCATTTCAGAAAAGCCTAGCGTACATCAGAGCACCCCTTGGATCTCTCATAATTACAGGTGGGACATTGTTGACCTCTGCCAAAGCCCGTAGCCTTAACAGCAGCAATTCTTATGTCAGAACACATTTGCTCCCTCCTGCCATGGATGGCCATCCCAAAGTTTAATGCAGTTGATGAAAGTTACCTTGGAATGAATTTTATATCATACAATACTTTCTAGTTATGGAAACACTAATCCTCTTACCCTGCAGAGTTGGACAACCCAGAGTTCTCACAATACCTCATGTATACTTAGAGCTGCCAAGAAAGAGTTCACAGTAAAAGAGTTGGGTTGTTGATTTTTTTTTTTCCCCAAGCAATAATATGCAATCGACATTGGCAGAATTTTGTCCAGTGGTTTTTTGCTGGCGTGCACTGACCTCTTTGGAATCCTAGTCCCCTGCACTGCCAAATCACCTGTGCATCCAGAGAGAGGGTTGCTAGGAATAGGGATTAGCTCTAAAATGCCCAGGAAGGGGTTTCTCACTCTCTTGGCTTTTGCAGTGTGGGTAAATGCAGGATTAGCAATAAGAACTCTGTGCTCCCATCCCTCATGCACTGTTTCACACTGCACTGGCACTGCAGCTGAATGCAGGGCAGTCAGCCAGGGTAAATGAGGTGGGAAGCAAACCTCCCTGGAATTGGCGTGTCCTGAAGATGAAGAAGACGTAACAGGTTTCACCTGTGCTTTTTGAAGTGAGGAAGACCACCCTGAGAGAGAAGCTTGCAAGGGAAAGCCAACCTGTCACACACCCTCCAGAGAGCTCCACTCTTGCCTGTGAGAGGATCCACATGCCCTGGAAGAAAGGGGCACCCTCTTGTGTGAGGGTGGACTGGGAGGAAGGCCTCATAGAAGGCATGATTTTGTCTCAGAAAAGCCAGGTTGATCACCTGGGCAAGTATCAGTCTGGGGCAGCAGTGCCATTTGGCCTCATGGAGTTGAAACAGCTGACAGTGCCCCAAGGGAAATTCCTCCCCTCAGCCATGCCAAAAATCCATAGCATGGGATTTCTGATCTCCTCAGTCCTGTTTCTGGCTCTGAGGTGGCCCTGTGAGGTGGAGGTGCTGCTCCAAGTGGTTTTGTTCTGCCAGAACCAGCAGCTGTAAGGTCTTGGACCTTTCCCATTCTGCTGCTCCTACATCGAGCTGTGCTTTTGTGAAGATATGGGTATAAAGGACAACATTCTGCTCAGGTGTGGACTCAGGGAGTTGGCAGATCAAGTGAGATCTTTTTAAATTAAGCACTGAATGATTCCTGCAGAGATTTGGCTTCATCATCCAGCTCTGACAATGGCTCCACAGTGACATTTGAGGTGCTTCCCCAGGGCAACATCCTCCTGAGCACCCTCACCCCCATCTCCTGTGGAAATTTCTGGCAATTAGGCACATCCATGAGGTTAAGATGATTACCCTTGCAGGTGAGATTCTCACTCTCATACAGTTTCAAACCTGCAAAATGGGGGTGGTGGTGCATTGTCCAACAGCCTCATCATCCTCTTCACTCTTTAGTCAGATATCCTTCAGTTAGGGACTGGTACCACACTGAGGACATGTGGCCTGCTTTTGGGTTACTAAGAATGAGAAGAACTTCTTCCACCTGCACCAGCTTTGCAGAAGTGCAGCCTCAGTGTTCTGGAACCTCTGATGTCCAAAACAGAGGAGGAGAAAGAGAAGGAGGAGATAATATTTCTCTGATGTGACCTCACGTGGGCTGGTTTACAGCCAAGTCATGAACACCAAAATAAAAAGTCAGGTAGTTGTACCTGCAGGTACCTTTCAAGCTCAGCCCATGCTCATTGGACCTTTGCATCATTTTAAATTAGGTGCTGATGCATTTTATTTACACTGAATTTGACTTAACGTACTTGCTTGCTAACTTCCTGCTTATCTGGATACCACATAAGCATATGCCCAATCCAATTACAAAAAGAATGAGAAATACAGTGAATGCTACACATTTTAAGTAAGCATAATAAATTACCAGAGCTGTGGCACATACCTGTGCATGTAAGGGAGAAAAAGAACAAACAAGTGGAAAAAAAAAAAAAACAAAACCCAACCAAAAATACAGCTGAATTCCCCCAGACATTTAATTAGAAGCAACAACATCTCTCTCCCTCACAATACTTGCAGGGGTCTTCCAAGGTGAAACTCATCCTTTAACAGCAGCTGGAAACTTCCTGCCACACTGAAAAAGGAAGAGCTGAGTTAGAGAGCAGTGGCAAGAAAAATGGAAGTGTTAGCAATAATCAGGCTTGTGTGGAGGGTGCTGGGTATTGATGAACAGCTGTCTGAAAGGCACAGTAAACTATAGCGAGAAACTGCAACTCCCTGGTCTCCTGAAAGGAACAATTCTAGTGGAGAGTGTCACACTTTTCTACCACGTGAGTGAACTGTTTTGGATAGCAGTGAGGCAATGCTCCTTGTATGAGATGGGGAGTGGCAGCTGTACCTGCTTCCAGTGAAAGGAAGAGTGTAAAAGTCAGAGGCTTGAGTTGTTCTATCGCTAAATGAGTCAGAACTTGACGAAAGAGAACAATCAGGGAAGATCAAGAGGGAATATGAATAAAACAGGAGAAGGGAATTCAAGGGAATATGATTCAAGCTGCTACTTATGATACCTTTCAGACACTGGAAACAATTGTAAAATAAATTTCTTATATATGTGCATGTATATGCAAATAAAATATAAATTTCTTATGCATATGTATATAAAATATAGATAGATAAAGGCACAAGGGGGACCTCACTGGTGTCTATCAGTATCCAAAGGGAGGTCTCAGAGGATGGACCAGGCTCTGCTTGAGTGTGCCCATCAATGGGACAGGAGGAACGGGCAGAAAGTGACACCCAGGAAGTTCCACCTGAACATGAGGAAGAGCTTCTTTACCCTGCAGGTAACAGCACTGGAACAGGCTGCCCAGAAAGGCTGTGGAGTCACATTTCATAACAGTCTGGGTACAGTCCTGTGCCATGTCCTCTTGGATGGCCCTACTGGAGCAGGGAGCTTTGGCCACTGCACCTGTGAGGCTGAATTCACTTGTGAAACAGCCTGTCCTGGAGAGCTTGGGCCCTGGGTTGGTGTGCTTTTCAGCCAGACTTACAGCTGCAGACAGGTGAGGAGGGATTTCCTGCAGCCGTGATGCCTGGCTTGAGTGGGTTGGCAGCTGGGAAGCCCAGGCTGGTGGATCAGCCTTGTTGAGACAGCTGAGGCTGTCACAGATAGATGTGTTTGCAGAGAGGTTAATAAGACACTTGTAAGAGCGAGACACCCACTGCTCACAGCGATTTCACCTCCTCCTCCCCTCACGCCTCAAGATCAACACCAGCAGTGCTGCCAAGCCTCTAATTAAGTTTCTAAAACCCTGTCAGGTCGCGAGGATGTGATGAGCTCTAATTGTGGAAGAGCGTTTAGGGAGACTTGTAATTACACAGCCATTAAGCCAGTTAAACACACCACAGTCTCTTTTGCAACGTCGTGCAGGTTGGCTCCCTCCCAGCAGTGACACAAAGGCAGGGTTAAGTTGGAAATTAGTGATCAGCAGGTACCAAACAATAACTCCCTGCTCCTCCACTGACCAGCAACACTCCTCCTGTGCTGGGACTGGTGATGTTGGCTGAGAGGTGCCCTCAGCCCCCATGAGCAACTCAGAGAGAGGATGTTTGCTGGTGTTTCCCTGCCAGACCAGCCCTTGTGTTGACAGTGTCATGTTGACAGTCGTGCCCAAAATCTGCCAGTGTGTGGGTGTAATTCTCCTGTTTGAGAACTTTGAGAATGTCTGTGGCATTCTATAAAACCCCAAATGCTTTCATGAGGAGAAGTAGTTGATTGGGGGCATAGGGACATGGGAAGCCCTTCCAACTCTCTCCACAGGAGTTATGCAAAGATAAGGGACCCAACATCCAGCCCCTGCTCCTCTTAAAGGTGTTACCTGAAGTGGAAAATCCCAGGGCAAAGCAGGGACCAGCAGGTAGTTCTCTCTGTAAGTGTCCTCCTGTCTCAATCCTCATCCAACCACTATACTGCTGCCAGCAAATATTCTCCAGCCATTTTCCTTTTTTTTCTTTTTAATCACTTCATTTACTAAATGAAAGCACTCTAAAGAAAAACAGACAAAACAAAACTTCTCTTGTGTGTGGGAGGAGTGCAGAGTAGTGGTCATTAGACCAAATTCTCCTCTGCCTACATCTCAGACCTTGTGACAAGGCAAACTTCAGCCCTTGGGTTCATTCAGCTTTCTCACTTTCTTTGAACTCTACTTTTATAACTGTTCTCCTCCTAAAGGTCAGTTATGTAAGTAGGGAGTATTTTCCAGATTCAGACTAGGATGAAGATCTATCACAATGCAAATCTTAAGGACAGTAAAAGCTGAATAGAGAGAAGCTCCTGCAAGGAGGAGCTGAGGAGGATTTTTCCCAAGGTAGACCTAATCCCCAGACTAGACTGTCACAGCATCAAGCCTGGCAGAGTTCAAGAAGTGTTTGGACGACACTCTCAGGCACATGGGATGGCTCTGTGCAGGGCCAGGGGTTGGACTCAACAATCCTTGCAGGTCCCTTCCAACTTCATGTATTCTGTGATTCTGTAATACTGTCCAATAAGAAAAATGGTGGTACTTAAATATGAAGAAAAAGTGCAATACGATCAGTTTGGATGTCTGAATAAACCCCAAAGATTTCTGCTAAAGTTGTTCCAAGCAAATTGTTGGCTTTCAGCTACACATCCTAAAGAAAGGGAATGCCTTGGCAGTGCTGCATCCGAAGCACTCAAGCTTATGAGGCAAATTTAACTCTGAGGAGACTGCTTTTCTCTCTCCTCACACAATTAAAGGCAAAGCTGCTGCAGCATTGTGGGCTCTGCAGGTGAAGGGGGATGTCCCCAGGTACCCTGACATCCCCAGCCACCCCAGTGGGGAGGAATTATCAGCCACCTCTGAAAAGACAAATGATTATGGTACTGTCCTCTCCGCACCCCAGTGCTGATATTTTGGGGATGAGAGACATGCCCTGGGAGGGAGATGGATCCTAGAGATCCAGGCCAGCTGCTACTTCTTTCCAGGGGAATGGGAGCTACAGAGTATGTGCGTGGGAACTGCTGCTGGGGAAATAAGTAGTAGTGCCCTGCCAAAAAGGCAACGTGTCTTATGCATTATGCAAAAAATCCATCTGGCCAGTCAGTCCTCAGGTAGACTGAAATTACCCTTTATATTCACTATGAGAGCCCTATGTGTGACTCCAGAAGTCCTGTAACACAGGAAAAGTGTCACATAATTTTATTTGTTTACTCTTTTATCACCAGAGCTGCCTCACTGAGCCGTGCCAGGAGGAAAGTCCTCTTTTGATGTAAACCTGTTATGAGTGAGAGTAGAAAGTTTAAAAAAAAAAAAAAAAACAAACCTATTGGTTCCACTCCAAACTCACATGACGGAAAGAGAAAAATGAAACAACCAAATAAACCACAAGAGATGCACATTATTCCCACGTGTGTAAGAGGGTATTAAGTCAAGCAGTGACAAACTTTAACCAGAACCACACTATTACTCAGAGAAGCTTGCCCAAGCATGAAGAAATCGTGGTCAGAGAGTCCCCAAATGGTAGAGGTGGACAGGGATGCCAAGAAAGACAAGTCTTTTCTGGTTATTGCTTTTTGTAGAGGATCCTCTTATGAATGGTTTTAATAAAGGCCTAATTGATTGTTCTGGAGTCTATCAGGCTAATAAACATTTATGGCCCTGACTCAGTCATCTAGAACACATTCCATGAGGCACTTAGAGGTGACCACACAAGACAGCCAGACACACATCTGTCATGTGCTGGTGACATCCATTAATCATGGGCTAGTCATGCACAAGTCAAACCTTAGCATAAAGTGGGATCTCTGCATCTTTTTGGCCAGTCCAGAGGTGGGACAATCACTTTGTCCTCAGTGTCAGGCTAGTGTTTGGGAGACATCTGTTCAGATCCTGGTCCTGCAGCAGGTTCCCATTTATGCCCCAGAGTAAATCACTTGAGGATGTCAACACAGTGCTGATCAGACCTTTCAGCTGTCATGTTTTCTGGGCACAGACAGAAGCAGAGGCAAATACAAGGAAGACATGACCATAAAAATACAAATTAAGATAAAGCTAGATTCCCCTGCTCTTAATCATGTAAGTGCACAAATATAGCTTGACGACAATGACTCAAGGGAAACAATGACCTTATCAGCAGACTTAGATAGACTCAAGCCATAAATGAAAATAAATGATCTACTGACATTCCTTATCATCTCCCTGGAGTCTACTGGAGAACTCAATTTACCTCCTCATATCAATTTCCTCCAGCGCACTCAGCATCAAGAGAGTCTGTTGTCCCTCCATGAGCTCCCTGTTGGTTTTTTTTCTTGTTCTGGCAGTGCACTACAGGATTTCCAGGCACTGCACCGACCTTACACTGGCTTGCAGACGGCAGGTCTAGCTCTGCAGTACCTAGCAGGGCAAGGTCAGTATACAAAACTGACTCTCTCCCTCATTATTTTTGCCTCCTGAGCTGCAGCCTTACTTCCATTTTCAGTCACTCTGCCATTCATTTCACTGCCAAGAAGCAGTCCCATGGGATTTTAATCAGTCAGGTTCCCACATCCACGTGGCAGCACATGGGAAGAGCCCCATCTCTTTGCACTTAGGGCTTGGGAACTCTGGGGCGATACAAGGAGTCATCCAAAATCTCTTTACATTATCACAGTGGCCTCAACTCTGCTGATCCTGGCACAGGCATCTGCAACTGGTCAGGAAAAACTCATGCACTGGAGAAAACCACTGTGAAAGGAAAACTGCTGGGATAGAAGGAGCTTTAGACGTGCAGTTCATGTCTGTTTGATGCTAAGACAAAGGACTTAAGGAGATGCTTTTCCTATCAAGGCAGGTAGTTATTGAAATAATTCTTAGGGGAAAGAAGAACAGCACTTAAAATTGCTTGGCAACCTGTGCTGAACTAAACATGAGCTTCCTAGTTCATTGGAAGTTCGAGCATTTAATATGTGCCTTCAGTTTCATTTGGAAATAAGATAAACATATTTTTAGTTCCCAAGGAAAGACTAATCCTAAAAATTATTATCAAGATTCAAAAAGTTTGATTAAAAATAAAAAGTGTATCTTGGGAAATTTTTTAGAATGAAAATTTTTTATTCTTTTTCTTTCTGAGGAATAAATTGTTTAGAGTTGAGATATTTGAAAAATATTTTTATTTCAAGAGAAACAAAAAATTGACCAAACATTTCCTGATAGCCCTATTAATAATTATAAATGTGTGACCTTGAATACCTGCAGGAGAATTTTTTAAAAGAAGCATCAGAAAAAGAGTTGCTTGCTTTCTAAATGATAGACCAAGGACAACAAACAAACAAACAGAAAAAGCTCTGTACTTCCCTTACAAGAAGAAACTAAGAGAAAGAAAGAAAGAAAGAAAGAAAGAAAGAAAGAAAGAAAGAAAGAAAGAAAGAAAGAAAGAAAGAAAGAAAGAAAGAAAGAAAGAAAGAAAGAAAGAAAGAAAGAAAGAAAGAAAGAAAGAAAGAAAGAAAGAAAGAAAGAAAGAAAGAAAAGAAAGAAAGAAAAGAGAGAAATGTTCCTCGGATGTCGTGTGGACATGTCTGTGTCTTCCTCCTTCTTTCCTACCATGAGCAGTGAGAACACTGGGTGCACCTGGAGCTGGCACACCCAGGCTGAGCACAAGATGAGTTTGGTGGCATTTCTAGCAGTTTAACAACACTTAAATCATGGTAGGCACATAGGGATTGGGTTGGGTTTTTTCCCTCCATGCCCATCTGCTGCACCCACGGTGCTGCTGGTACCCTGGAACATCTGCTTTACCTTGCTGGCACAGCATGATGTACCTTACACTTGTTTTTGGCACTTCACAACCCTCTGGTGGGGTTGTTTACCCTCTGCAGGGATGTACACCACAGCTAGAACTTCTAGGAACAGATTTTGGGTGTCTGTTGTCACTGCAGGTGGCAGGTTTGCTGACCTAGGGCTTAAAGCCCTTCTCCTGTCTCTGTGTTGAAAATGCACCACCCCCACAAAGCCCCCCAGATTTCAGTGGGACTCCTCCCACAATCACACATGAGAGGACTGTGAGTAAATGCAGCATCTGCCCCTCACTCTGCACTGCTCCCAGGAGCCTCATGGCTCTGCTGTTACGGGCAAGGTCTCCACTGCAAGCCAGGGAGACAGCCTGGATGCCCACGGCACATGGTGGTGTATCCCAGGAGCTGCCCATCCGGTGGCAGTGGGGATCAACACCCCAGCATGGGATTTCAAGAGCAAAGGAAAGGGCTACACTCTCTGAGTCTGACTCCTGGTGAGACCTCAGTGGGGGATTTCAACCAGCAAACCCTGCACCAAGCACAGAGTGGCCAGCAGGAAGGCACTCCATCCTTCCAAACCTCATTATGATCTCCCACCCTGCCCAGCCCTCTGCCTGGGGGGAAAAATAAAAATCACTGGGCTGTGTTTTCCCCTCACATTCCTCTTACATCCAGCAAAACCTGTGCTTTGCAGAAAGCAGAGGTAATGGCAAGTTGTGGGGACAGGGAGAAGCACACATCCCTGGCTGTTAGGCCAGGTTTTCCCAGATATTTCACCTCCCCATAATACCCAAGGAGAATTAAGCACTTTAAACCTCTTCATCCATACGATTCCCAGATCCTTCTCATCTGCTGCAAGTAATTAGCTGTTTGGAAAGGCAGACAGGCAACAGTGGCTCAGCAGCACTCCTGAAAGTTTGTGTTGAAAGGAAATCCTTTTTCCAATTGGCTACTGCAGGTAATATGCATCTGCCATTGCTTTATCTACCTCTTAGTGGAACCTGTGGAATTTGTTCCAGCTGCATTTGGGCACCATGAGAAGCACACAAGGACAGGAGATGGCTGGAGAGCAAACTGGAAGGGAATTTTCTCTCTTCTCCCAGCGATTTCTTCCCCTCTTACCTCACTTTTTGCACAGAGGAAAAATTAATCATAGAAACAAGTTCAATCTGGGAAAGGAACGGAGATTTCATTTTTGTTTTTAAAAGGTGAAGTACTTCAAAAGAAATTTCAGGTAAAGAAAAAAAAATCACTTTCTGTCAAAAATGTATTTAGGCCAGAACAGTTTCCACCAGCTGTGACCCATGTTTACCTCAGCATCTTTCTCCCCATTTCATGGTATTTTAACCATATTTGCCAAAGACGTGCTTCAGTATCAGCATTGCTGGTTTCAGGATTAACTCCGTGCAGACTGTCCTCCTAGGCAAATAACAAAGGAGTTGTTGTTGGGTGGCCCTTGTTGAATACCCCCATTGGAGGCTTTGTTTTTGTGTGTTTTTTGTTTGTTTGGTTGGTTTGTTTGTTGGGGTTTTGTTTTGGTTTTTTTGTGGTTTTTTTTTTTTGTTGTTGTTTTGGTTTTTTGTTTGTTTTGTTGGTTTTTGTTTTGTTTTGTTCTGTTTTTTTCTTGGTTGTGTGTTTTGACACATTTGGGGCAGAGATAAAGATTCAAGTGCTGCTTCCACACAGTAGGTGAATCCAGGGAGTGCTCCTTCCCCCTCAGTACCGCCCTGTCCCTCCACTCACTCATGCCTCATGTCAGGGAGAAAATAAAGTAAGTGGATGCATGCAAAGATTGAGAGCGAGAGAGTAAAGAAAGGAAACACCCCGAAGACAGAATTCTGTGTGTTTGCTGCCAAACACTATAACAATAATGGCCATCAAGCACAGACACATATTACTCTGCTGTCTCCTGCCTGGCTGCCCACATGGTCAGGACTTTAGTCCAACACATCAGTTAGAGAGTCAAAGACATTGAACTTGGGACCTTTTCCTCTGATAAGGAGAAAGTGCAACAGCCTGGCAAAGAGCTGGGAGCCTGCTATCTCTTTTACACACTGCAAGTAAGCCCAGCTTCGTGCTGATATTTTAAAGATCTTTGCCCTTTAGCTCGAACAGGAAATCTTAAAATGGAAAATATGCAGCTTAAAGGAAGGGGTGAGGCTCACTCAAAATGTAAGAATGTACATAAGGATAGGAAACAACAGGTTGTTAAGAAGCTACTGTTCAGTTGTTAAAAAAAAAATAAAAGAGGCCAAATATAGTTTATATTTCCCCTCATTAGGGATCAGAAAAAGATATTTTTCTTCTTTTTTTAAGATTTTGCCATGAGCAGAGGAAAATCTTTCGACAACCCATATGCTGGAGCATTACCTAGTTTTGCTTTTACTGCATGCATAGCTCTGAGATTTGGTGCCTTCATGTTTTGGTAGCAGCTGATATTTTGGGCAGGCTGTTTTGGCAGCAAGTGCTGGATTAAGGCACCTCTTTTTCTCCCAGGTCCTGCGCTGGCACCCAGTCTATTTCATACAGCAAGAGCTGCTTGTGTAAATCAACAGCCGCTCTCCTATCAACAGCCACTCTCCCACATGTAGATTTCCTTTGACCATCAGTGGGATGGGATTCCAGCCCAAATGCCAGCCCAAGACTTGAGCAGGGATCAGTCCATCAATATTCTGTCACTCAATCACTAGGCAGCTTTAATGCCACCGATGCACACGTGTCCCAGACGGCATCACTGGTGTCAGTTTAAACTTCACCTGCCCCACTTCCTTGCTTAGCAAACATTTTCTTTCTTTATTATACCCCCAGATAACAGGAGAGAGAGAAATTAACTCAGTGTTACCAACAGACTTGCAGCTTTGCCCTTTAAGTGTAAGTAGTGAGAGAGACTGCCAAAACATACGGTGTCCAAGGGCCAGCTGGGCTCACCCCAACGCACTGGACAGGTACTGGCCAAGGCTCTCTGCAGGACACTGAATTTTCTCAGCTTTATCAGTTCCCAGGAGAAGCCCCAGACTTGGAGTCTGCACAAGGGCAGGAATCCCTGACCTTTGAATTGGGGCATGAACCTGAAATAGAGGATATGTCTTTTACTGTGTGTTTTGCATCTTTTATGTGACCTAACACCATTTCCAAGCATCCGATCCTAACAAAAGATCAGTCTTTCACCTACTTGCTCCTCATAGGCACTTGTATAATTCCAATGGTGTCCAGGGAATGACTATTTTCTTGCCACCATTATGGTCAAGAAAAATGCAGAACTGAAGTGAGGGTGTTCTGGGAACCTGATGAAATGATGAGCAGAGTAAGCTGTGGGTGTCTCAGCAGTGTAAGCACACTCAGATCTTGATGTTCACGACCAGTTGCAGCTGCTCCCACTGCAATCAAAAAGGTGATGGCACATGGGAGGAAACAGCTAGTTTTAAGAAGGTCATATCTACTCAGCTGCAATATTTTGCCCCCTCTCTGCACTGCATCCCTTGATAAGGAGCCTGAAATGAGCAAAGGCAGCAGAAAGGCTTTCCTTTTGTAGCACACACAGCCCAGGCAACATTCAATTCACTTATCTCTGAAGCTGGACCTTAATCCAGGTCCTTCCTCCCTCTCTTCCCATACTAAAGAACTACTTGCTGATTTCACCAGGAGGTTTCTCCTCTCCCTCTGACTTGGATTGGACCCTGGGCAACTGCTCAGGCTCTTCACTGCCTCTGCTTTTAATGCAGTGACTGGGGAGAGAGCAAGGGAGGGGCAACAAAATCATATCCCTGGGCTCTGGCACCAGCTGGTGCAGCAACAGAAATCTCAGTGACAGTCTATGGAACTCATTTGTATGGACATAAATTGCAAGAGCATCTGAGAGTGTCACACCCAAGAGAGACACAGACAGGCAGCTCCCTGTGTGGGGCAGTTGCTTAGGCAGGGTTAACCAGACGAGGGCAGGTGAATCACTCTGAAGAAATAACTGTACACAGTCAGGTGTTCACCAGCCTTTTCCCTCTCTCTTCTGCTTCTTTTCCCCAGCAGCAGCTACTCAGCCAGGATAGATGATCTGTGGCGACTCTCCTCCATTGCCACCACCAAGGAGACACAAGATATTTCACTCAGGGCTGACAGGAGGCAAATCCTGAGCTTGGCTTACACTGCTTGCCCTCTTTTACCAGGGTACATACATGGACAAAGGTTCTGCAGGTTCATTTGTCTCCTTTTTTTTTTTCCTGTCATTTCCTGTTATTGCTCCACTTACCCAAAAAACATGCAGGGTCTGCCAGTGCAAGAGAGCTGAGTCACAAATCAGGCATCCTGAGTAGCATCCTTAGGTTGGAGAAGAATGTACTGCATGGGAGGGTGTAGTGCTGGCTGCAGCACTGGAGCTGGGAACTGGTTGCCCATCAGCCATGGCACCAAGTCTGAGGTTGCAGAACCTGGTTTGTATTGACAGCTGTTTATGGTCGACTCCCTTCAATACCTGCAAATCCTAAATGTGCCAGCAGTGTTATTCTTTGCCTACCAGATCCCAGATGGGACATAAAATAAACAACAACAGCAGGAAAGTGGATGGGGTACTAAATGGTGGTAGCCTCCTTCTCTCAGACTGGCATCTGTACTCTTCGGAGGATCAGCCACATAGCAGAGTTATCTAGCACAGGTTGGATTAACTCACAAGCAGGTGTTTCTTGGCTGCAGGCAGAGGTGATTGAAACATTCCAGCTAACTTGCAGTAATACATGCTCTGCTAGCTTGCACTAAGGCAAAGCTGTCAGCCTTTTGTCTGAAGCCAAATATTGTCTTTTTCCTCTCGGGGAAGAAGAAACACATCTCACAGCATCATTACCCTACAGCCTTCAGGGTTCTGTTTAATTTCATAGGCTGTACAAGAGAGTAGCATGTTCTCACCCAGAGTAACAGGGCACTTAGAAATATGGGAGAAATGGGAGATAAATATGGATAAATGGGAGAAAAAGTTCCAGATTTCTCAGTATGAACATAGACTGCCATGAGCAAAGCAGCTGCTGGGCCAAGGTTAGGACATTTCATCTGCCTGCACACTGGATGATTTGTCCTTCTGTTTTTTAGCTTACTTACCACCCTCAACCCTTAACAAAAAGCCAAAATGTCTCAGTCTTTTAAATTACATATTACTTTAAATTGTTTTCATAAAAGGAGTTTTATAACAAAGTTCATTCACATATATGCATCTTCTAGTAAGTACGATTTAAGACAAAGAACTTGGTGAAAATAAAACAGATGCAACAACACACCTGTTTTATCAAGTCTGGGGCGGGGAGGGGGAAACATCTGGTAACAATTTCCCTACAGCACCCATTTTTAAGGTAAATTTCACTCCCTGGTGGTGGGATGTATCTGTAAGTTTTCCAGAAGGCAGTGACTCCACAAACATCAGTACTAGGTAATCCCTGTCACAAGGTCAGTCTGGATGAAACTTGATAGCACTCAATTTATGGACCCAACATGCCCAACAGCAAATTAAGTCCAGCTTGAACATTTTTGATAGTTCAACATCATGTGCAGTGGGAAAGACCATACCTTAAAGCTTTACCTACAAACCCACCAACCTTTCCTAACAGACCTGAGCAGCAGGTAGGTTTATGCTGGATCAACACGCTGTACTTTGCAGCCACAGCACTTTTGAACTGATACTGGGAAACCGAAAGAGCTGAATCTGCAGCATCAAAATGCTGCCTCGGAGCTGATCTTTATTATTTGGCAGCAAGTGGGTTCTCCATAATTACATTTCTTTGTCTTAGAGGACTCACAGAATCACAGAATGGGTAAGGTTGGAAGGGATTATATGAGATAAATGCCCTGTTGTGTTGCCCCTTGCAGATACCCTCTCTGCTTTATAGGCAGCAGTTGACTCTTTCCTCTGCTTGTATAACTCCTTAGCATATTTGAATAAAATCTAGAACAACTTTTATCAGCTCATGCATAGCCTGAAGTCTGCTGCTTTGGGCCTGAAGAACAGCTTGTGTGCCTGATTTTTTGCTGATTGTTTTTTTGTTTGGGGTTTTGTGTGTGTGGGGGGGTTTTTTGTTTGGTTTGGTTGGTTGGTTGGTTTTGTTTGGTTTGTTGGGGTTTTTTTTTTGTGGTTTTTTGTTGGGTTTAGTTTGTTTTGTTTGGTTTTTTGGTTTTGTTTTGTTTTGTTTTTCTCCCCCCAGCTAATTTAATCCAATAAAATGGTCTATCTTTCATCACAAACTTTGTTTCATTTACATCCCTAACCTGCCCAGCTACAACCTAATAGTCTTTTGAAACAGTGAGGCAACCAGGCCTGCTCTTTTACTGTAAAGTATCTTAATGCAAAAGCAGCCCAGTGTGTTTCATTGTTGCCTATCTTTGCACTGAGCCCTTGATTGTGCAACAGTGTCTGTACAATATCTGTGCTGTATAATATTACTTCAATGGACTCTTCAAGGGAATGTTCACCAAAGGACCTCTGACTCCCAGGACAGATGAGGCATCACACAGGGCCTGAAGGAAAGCCAACCACAAGCGCTATGTAATGTGGAAATAAAATCTAGGATTCAGTGGATGGTTTGTAGAATAATTTCAGACTCCAGAGTCAGGGTGCAGGCACAGGGCATGCAGAATAAAGGAGATCCAGCACTGTCTCCCTGCTAGAGACCAGGTGGGACACCCTAAGGGGTCTCCAACAGTGCCAAACAGCTCTTTTCAAGCAGCCAAATTCCAGCTATCCATCACCCCTGCAGCCCTCGGCAGGCAAGAGCCCACTGTCACCATGTAGCCTTGGCACATGAGAGCATTGCCAGCCCCTTCTGTTTAGTGCTGTGGTACAGTTGGGTGACCAGGTTCATTTCTCACTCGTGGGCAGCTCTGTGTTTATTGTTATAAAATGACTAACAAACTGGAGTCTCCATGTGTTTTGTTTTGCCTTCTGACCTACAGCGGTACAGAACAGGAGAAAACTGTTCACCTGTCACCCCACTTCCTTCTTGCACCAGTTCATCCTGGCTGAAAGGTGGGGCAGAGGTGAACTCAATTTCTCTAGCTTTAGCTTCTTATAAGAGTTTTAGTGCAACACCAGTTAACAAAGTTTGGCAATGTCCTACAGGAGTCCTTTGAACTACATCAGTGAATCTTTCTGCTTACACATCTTTACTGTAATGAGCCTTTCCATTTTTGGCAGGTGATGTGTGTTTACCAAAGGCCAGTGTACCACCTTGCTTTTCAGACCTAAAATCCCAGCATTCATTTTCATGTTTTTCCTGTGGAAATTAACAAGGTGCTCCCACTTGTTGCAGGCAGAAGAGGCACAGCACAGGAGCATCCAGGAGCAGAGACCACTCCAGACCTCTGACAGGAAGAAACATCAGGGTGAATTGCAACAAGGCACCCACATGTGTGGCACTGATTCTTTCTTGGATGAGAAGAATGAGCTCTGCCTGTGCTGGAGGGAAGGTAAGTCAAATCAAATCATCCACATTCACTGACGTCCAGCTCTTTCAGCACTGGTGGATGCTGTGCTCCTAACCATGCCCAGGCTCCTATCCATGTTGTATTTAAGGAATAATGAAACACCTTCTCTAGTCGTTGTCCTATCATTTCAATCATCAACAGCATTCTGAGGCCAATCTATCAGATGTTGGCTTGGACAAGGAGAGAAGCTGTAGCAGAAGGAGCTTCTGGGGAGATGCATTAAACTCATCTGCTCCTGCATGCTGGCTGGGACTGGCAGTGTTTGGAGCAGTCCCAAACTCTTGCAAATGCCCTGTCTCCATGGAGAAGAGGGATGCACAATTTCAGCAACCTCTCCCTCTGCCTGCTTTTTCTGGGTGATCCCAGGAATTCTTTCCTCTTCAGACCAGGGAGAAGGACTCCACGAACAGTGGCGTTCCCAGACAACTGCAGCCTGACCTTCATTTCTCAGGGGACAGAACTGCCTGTTATTTATTCAGACATTTTGTTCCCAACTTTTATTGCTCTGTTTTATATGGTAGGCAAGGTCATAGCCTCTGTAATATAGGAACAGTGTCACCAAGACGTCTTCCCAAAGAACAAGCTCTGTGGTGCAGAAGAGTCAGGTACGTATGCCAAGGAAAAGGACACCATGTTTTCCACATGGACACTTATTTCAGCTATGGAGAGATGAATAAAAATGGGTTTCTCCCATTCTCTGGATGGGAGAAAAGTTTGTACTCTCAGTCTTTTTCTCCATTTTTAACAACGTAAGAAGCAGCATTGTTTTGATGGTAAATCACTGATATTTAGACTGTTATATGGATTAGCACTAACCTGTGGTTTTTCTGAGAGTAAAAGCATACAGGACAAGGTGAATTAAAAAAATATCAATGTGAATGATGATTATTTTGTTTAGGTAAGAAATTTGGCAACGAAAAAGAGACAAGAAAAACTAAAACTAAAAAAAAAAAAAAAGGGACAGGGAGAAAAAAAAAAAAAAAAACCCCCCCCTNATTTTGAAGGTCCCCTTTAGCGTGAAGTTTGAAACTGGAATCTGACCCAGAAAGGTACAGTCCTCACATTTTATCCCATACTGAGATGAAACACGTGACACCACAAATCTCTTTTAACATTTCTGTTTCCTTGTTTTCCTCTAGTACCAAGATAAAATGGCACCAAGCTCTGTCCTGTTCCTGTTTTATGGTTAGACAATAAATCACTAGTAAGCCTTTATTGCAACATTAATCAATCACTGACCTTGTTTCAGAACTCCAGAAAATAATGCATTATTGATTTCCATGTCTTAAAACAGCTTATATTACCTTCTCTTGATAATACAACTTTAGTATACAGAGTAACCTATATTCTTGTTATGGTACAAGTGGATCCACAAATTTACATATGAAAGTTCTGGAAGTATGAAACGTGATTCATAAATTAAGATCACAGGGAAAAAACTTGAAAAACAGAATAGACATATAAGATGTCATGACATACCAGCTTATGAAATTCCTTTTATTTCTGAGGGGAGGAAAGTTTCAGAAACAATAGTCCCTTTTGCCTCAAAGACAGGCCATTCTCTATGAAACACTATAGTTGTGCCATACTCAAGAACAGCCCTGAAGTAGCAATGAATTTATTCACAGCAGAAAAATAAAACAGTTTTACAAATCATTTCACATTGGAAGCCTCTGTTTTAACTGATCTTCAAAGAAAATTGACAGCATTTCTAGTCTTTCAGACTGACTCAGCAGGCTGAGTGCTACCCACCAAGCTCAGAGGTGAAGGTTTCCACTACTGTGAGACTTCCCAAGTTTTGTATAAGGAAAAGCTACAGGAACAGGCTTGTAACGTTGTTCTCCCAAAATTTCATATATTCAAGATGACATGTTGTCCTTGGCAACTATTCAGCATTTGACTTCAGCTGTGAGCCTTCAGCAATAAACCAGCAGCAGCAGCAGCAAGGTGACCTAAGGACACATCAGCTGCTTTTACTTTGACTCCAAGGTATGATCCAAAGCATAACTGCCCTCATCCTATTCACTGGGTTGTATTTCACATGTCTATGCCCCAGGCACAGGTGGAAAAAGAGCTTTTACCACATCCCTGTAGGTCATACAAGCAAGGTTGAATTAATTAGACAGAATAACATTTGTTCAGGATTGTCCTGACCCACGCACAGGACCTTGCCCTTGGCTTTGTTGAACATGCATGAGGTTTCCACCTCTCAAGCCTGTCCAGGTCCCTCTGGATCCATCCTTTCTCTCCAGCGTGTCAGCCACACCACACAGCTTGGCAACCTTGCTGAGGGTGCATGGGAGTCCACTCTACATTTTGTCCCCAAACGTGTTAAGCATCACCAGTCTCAACATCAAACCCTGAGGAAACCTCTCAGGACTGTAAAGTAGTGCCAGAATGGGGAAAAGACACTCTTGGGAAACTTCAGTATCTATTCTGTCCTGCCTAGGCTCCTCAGCTCCATGTGAAAAATAATTCTATTTCTAAAAAGTACTTCTAAAGCTGTTGGCAGTAATCACTATGTCAAAAGTCTGAAATGACATCAATTTTTCAACAAGTGTGTTGCACTAAGAGAGATAATTACCATAGTTTGGGACAGAGGATGAAGTTTTGCACAAGATACCATCTCCTGAATAGGTGAATTAGTCTTTTTTACAGCACTTAGCATGGGGGCATTACAGTCTAGCTTATCCTTTCCTGTCCAGCCACTAAAAATGAAAGGCTGTTATTTCACGTAGTGTAGATGTCAGCAAACCATTTAACTAAACCAGGCCCAACCTAAGCACGAGTACAAAAGGCAAATCATGTTCAGCCCTGTTTCTGTTTGAGCATTGTGTTGCAAACATGGAACTGCCAGTACTGTGCAGCTCAGTTAATGGGATCTTGACTCCTCTGCCCATGACCCACGTCATTTTGTAGACTTAAGAGTCCCTGGAACTGCTCTTGTACTTGCATTACATTTTGGCACCCAGTAGTTTTCCTCTGGTAAAGAGTAAATGAGCTGACCTAAGGAGTATTTTTTTCAGCAAAGACATGGAATTACACCTTATTCAAGGTCACTTTGGCAAGTACTAAGACCTTTTCATCTGCAACAGACAGAAGACAATGCAAAGCCAGAAGTGGGTCAGATCCACATGTCATTTCTGTGAGTGGACAGTGTACAACACCTGCAGAGAGAAAACAACATGCAGATCCTTGGAATACCCTTCCTGTGAACTTTGCAAAGCTGTCCTTTCAAAACAAACTTTGAAACTGATGCTTGGCAGGTGAAAAAATCATTACATTGCTGGGGGGGAGGGGAAGGGGGTGGAAATGAAAGAAAAATAAATTTTTCACTTCTAGAAGGTCTAGATGAAGTAGAACACATAGGGACTTCCTAAGATAAACAGCAGTGTGATGTATTAACTCAGATGGAAAGCTGATGCTTTGGGAACATCACCCCCAAAGAAAATGCCAGTATACAAACCAACAGCTAGTCAGGAAATTATTGCTGATTTTCTGGTGTCAACCACCTTGCACACGTGCTTGCAGTGCCCATCACGGAGGTGCTTCTGCGCATGTGAGAGAGCTCTTTGTGTGGTAGGTAATGAGCTGGTGCTGGTTCCTGTGCAGCAGGGAATTTACCTCCAGGCCCTTGGTGAGCTAAAGAAGGAGTTCCCTTGCTGTCCAACTGCCAAGAAAGAAGGAGAGAGAGGGAAGGCAGGACAAGGTGAGCAACAAGAGGCCCAGCCTCCTTAAAAGGTCTGCATGAGGAACACGCTTTACACAACCACAGGAAACCCTTTCCTTTTGGAAAAGCTGGAAAGCCCAGAGCCACCCTCACTGGGGAACATCCCTCAGTCCAGACCACCCTTGGCAATATGCAGCCTCTCCACAAAAGGTCACCTGCACAGGTCACTTGGGGACAGGAAGACACAGCACCTGGGGGCATTGACTGGTCCCACAAGTATTTTCTCCAGGACTTTTACCTACAAGAGAAAAGCAACTTTGAGCCCTTCCTCACCATGAAGACTCCAGCTAAGAAACTTCCCTGGACATGAACCATTAGTTCCTTTCCCCGAAATCCCTCCTTTTGTTTGAAAGAGCATATTTGGCTTGGCTCAAGGAGAAGTTCTCCATCTTATCTAAACAGTGCATTAAAATCTTCCTGGTAAATGCCAGGCATGCAACAAAGCAAGAGGAAACAAATGCTTGTTTGTTCTTCACATGGAGGCTGGATTTTTTACCATGGCTGGCAGGATGGAAACGTCATCCATGCACATGACTGGTGGTCACACCTCAGGAGCAGCACAAGCTTGTCTGTCCATGACATGTGTGCCACTGGAACTGCCAACACTCATACCTCTGACATCCTCCCACGGGGGAGTGGGGTTGTCTTCCTCCTGGGGATGGGAATCCAAGGCTCAGAGTAAGAGCAGTAGGGTTTTTCCTTTCCCAGCCAGCTCAGCTTGTACTCTGGAAGCCTGGCTGGGTCCAGCTGTGGCAAATCAATAGTTTGTCCAGAGAGAAGTTCTCAGAAAAGGCCCTCGAGCAAGTCCTCGTGCAGATGAATCAGGCTGTGTGACACAGGAGACCCTGCCAGGGTTTTGTGCAGGGATGTGGGAGAAAACCATAGATGATCTGACCAGTTCTAAATGGACGCAATGAATAGACAGCTGCACACTGCTACTGTGTCTCTGACCAAAGCAGACACAGAGTGAGGAAGAAAATAAAAGATGCTACATGTGAAGAAATTAACTTCATTAATTTCTCACATCAAAACTCAACATCTGTCAAAAGAAGTTCAGCCCTGTTATCATGTTCAGCAGCAGCAACAAGCATGAGACAGCTCATCTCCCATTCTTGCCTGACTGTTTCTCATGAAGCAAATCAGAAATGCAGGTCTTCTCCAGGCACTGCCATAACTCTGCGGGACCCAGAGGCCCCTGCTATCATGAAAATGAGAGTTTCAAAGGAGTCTTGCCTTCTTTCCTCCTGACACATCCTCAGAAAATAATGCCAGAAAGCTCTCCACTTTGGTTTGCTTGTATTCTTTCCAAGGTATCTGAAGGTTTTTCCACTGTGGATGAACTGGAGTGCTGTGAGGATTCCTCCATGGAGTTAGAGCTGGCTTGTACAGTGATATGCAGCATAATGAGGATTATGACTCATAAGGCAAATGTACAGCAATGTCCACCTCCAGCAGCTCCAGAATGAGGGTGGAGATGAAGTATCTCAGCAAGGAAGATATGGGCATGCCTGAGAAGGGGACCACTTCTAAATAGAAAGGGTCCTGGACGCAATGATGGCATTTTCCTGCGCAAGAAAAGCTTTGGGCACTGGGTTTAGACAGACGGATGAACCTCTCAGGTTTCTCTTGCATCCAAACCAAGGTATCTCTTGCAAGAGGAACATGCTACTGCTGGGGATGGGTTGGGGAGAAAGGGAGAAGCTCTGGAGAATCTGTAACATCTACTCTGCTTCACTTATGCAGCTCTTGCCATGGTAGTGCTTGGGGGCTCTGACAAGACAGATGTGCCTCCAGTCTACACAGCACATAAAAACATGGAAAGAGAAAGGTTTTGGATTTGGGGCACTTGAAGTCTCTGCTAGTGATGAATGGGGGGGAAAAGAGACACAGAAAAGGGAAGGTCTGGGAAGGGAAGGGAAGGGAAGG
>VXAU01000228.1:247764-268341 GCA_013399695.1 Formicarius rufipectus
GGAAGGGAAGGGAAGGGAAGGGAAGGGAAGGGAAGGGAAGGGAAGATTTGGGAAGGGAGTGAAAAACACATTTGCAGCCAGAAAAAAGAATCCCATTTCTGCTCCACAGCTGAAATGTTTTGGGGCTATCAGCTTAGTTTCACTGCTTAGTCCCACCTCAGACCCCTCTGGATGTCTCCTCCAGCCTGAGCACCCAAAAATCCCCAGCCCAAAAGTGTCGTGGCATCACAGCTTTCCCACAGCAGAGGATCCCTGGAAAACAGCCAAGCCACCTGACAACTCACTGTCACCCAGCAGCTACTACTGCTAGACTTGACTCAAGTCTGGGGCTTGGAAAACATGGTTTTGCTTGTTTTAATTAAAACCAAATCCCTCCACCCAGACTTCTCTCTCTGTCACTCTTCCTTTCTCTCCCCAGCCCTCTGACGCATTTTAGCAGACATGTCATCAGACTCTGGTTCAAGGGAGGGGAATGGCCACTCCAGCACAGAATCTTGCATCAGTATCCCACCCTTCTCTGGGGGAATTGAGATGATGGACTTGGCAAGCAGGAGGAAGACTGCCGTGCAAGTGGAGGAATACACGTACATGTCGGTGCGTTTGTTTTTCAGTGGGAAAGTAGATGGTGCATAAATGTAAAGCCGCATTTTAATCTACTGCTCCTGGATTAGCCAAGTGCTCCACAAGCACCAATGGGCACTGATCTAAAGGCTGGGATGAGGTAACTGATAACATCACCAACAAGAGCCAACTCTCCACGTGAAAACAAACATCCATGTCTAAGGATGCCATAAGTCACAATACTTATAAAGTAAATCTACATTCACTAGGGTTTTATAACTGAGAGCAGGAACATATGTTTCCCCATCCTAAATGCCTAAATGCACAGCTTCCAGCCTGCCTGAGTCCCTGTGCCTCCTCTGCCCATCACGCTGGCTCCACTATCTCAGGAGAGCCTTGCCAGCACTGAGAGACACATGTGGTGCCTGGCTGTGTGTACATGGATGTTCAGATCTAGACCCTTGCTGGGAGATCAGGGGAGTTTGATACTGTCTTTCAATGACAATACAAGTGTTCACATCTGTATTTGTTGCTCCTGCCAGGCAGCTCAGGGGTGTTCACCCTTTAAAAAAGCCTGGTTGTTTATTTAGCTTTCTAGCTGTTACTTTAAGACCTAATTTTAGATTCCTACTTCTGAAAATGTATCTTGCCAACCTTACCACATGTAACTAAACACGTATTTTGACATTCACCTCATACTCAAGAATTTAATTTCAAAACATCTCTGCTTTATTTTAAGACATGGGGAAATAGCAACTTTTTGGCTACCCATTAATTATCAGAGTCATTAGTGAGGATTTAATGATTATAACAAATAATCCAAAGGCGTATATGTCTAATTAAGTGTATGTGCCTAACAATTTCCAGGGAATGACACATGCATGTGCCTTGCAAGTTAAATATATCTGTACATCTTACTGAAGCACAACCTGAGAGTTTAAAACTGGCCAAACTCATAGCAGGGCCAAACTGGCCCAGGATCAGAAACTTCAGTGTAATAAATGAATGGACGTCACCCTAGCTTCTTCCTCAAAAGAGTTCCGGGTTTCCATTTTTACATTAACATGGCATGCAGAGATTTACCACAGGTGAGAGCTAATTCTATCCTAAAACACTATAAAACACTTGCTTTAATTAGTGCACAGTGCCATCTTCTCCACTGAATTCATTTTAAGCTGTTGCTACACAAAATACAAGTTAGACTGTAACAGGGTGATCTACCCCAAGTAAGGTGCAGACTCAGTGCACCACAAGCATCCTCATAATTCATTGCCTGTTTGTCCATCTGGCATGTATTTTTGGGCAAGAAGAATACCTTTCTGGATGTTTGACGATCACCTAGCAGTGCAGGACCCTACATTCACCAGAAACTTCTGCATACAACCTCTGCACTCACATTCACATTTTACATTTTGCCTTCTTTTCTCAAGTGGAAGCCACTCAGGGCTTTTGTGAAAGCTCAGAAAACTGCTCCTTGTCATTTTGTACCAATAGGGTTCAAGTGATTCACTGAACTTCCAAGCATTTTAAAGCTTACTCACCACCAGACATAATAAACTATCACAACACTGCTTAGTAACTGAGAAGGCCATGTGTCACTGCTTTATGGCAGGAGCACACAGGGTTTCACCAAGCATGCATGGATAGCTGGATGTCTGGGAAAGCCAAGAGCAAGCAGACTAACCAACCCTCTGCATTGGCATAAGGAGGACAAATTCACACATCACCAAGTTTATGTTGCTTGCTAAATATCCCAGGCAAGGACTGGGCAAACCAAAACACCAGGTACTGGCACCCTCTCAAATGGAGAATGTGATTGCCAGCTCACAGCTTCACCACGTCTCTGCTTCCAGAGCACAGAGACACTTTATTCTGCAAGTAAGACCACCTCTCTGCTGTGCTGCAGGCAACTTGGGTACAGATATATACACTGAACCTAGTGCATTTCTGCCTGGATTTCAGGCTCCCTATCACCACTTCACTATCTGGCATGCACAAAGCTGCCTGACCCACATGCAGGTGATGTGCTGAGGGTTTTTTCCCCCACCATGAGACAGAAATATAGAAATCCATGACAAAGCGCAATTTTTAAAATACTTCAGTTCTGCTCCTGTAAAATTTGCAAGCATAAATGGAGATGATGGTCCAGGAAATGGAGAAGTAAAGCTGGCTCAAGTCTACAAAGGTGCCTGCCATGCAGCTCAGCCATGGACACAATTTAGGACCAGAGAGTGGAGGGTACCTTAAAGCAACACCATGCACAAGGCTGACAACCCTTCTTGGGAGCCTGAGAGCTGCTGACTGATGAGGCAGGCAACATACCACACAACCAAGAGGCAGGTCCCCGAACTTCTTTTTGGGTAGTCTTGCCACAATTGGCCCTACTGCAGACTGGGGACAAAAGAGAAGCCACTCCTCTTGCATTTTGGTAGGACGAAAAGTTTTGTTCCTCCAGCACTTGCTCTGGGTACATGTAATTCAGAATACAGTACAGAGCTAATTTGAATTTCCCCCCTGCCTCGAGGACTAACGAATAGCTAAGGGATTGTCTCTCCTTGGTGTCTGAGGTCCTCAGCTGTGCTTGGAGGGCAGCAGGAGTCAGAGGGTGTGATGCTGGCTGGTTCTTTCAGGATGACTGCCCCTTTGCTTTGATGCAAAGCTCACGAAAGGACTTTCCATGGAGACTGCAGGTGATTTATTTTTTTTTCATTTGCTTTAGAAGGAAAATTTGGAGGCAGCCACTATGAATGAGTTTTTGCAGCACAGAGGCCTGATTATCTGCTTTACTGCTCAGGACTAAGGCACAGCAAGGAGGACTTTCAATATGAAATCTCAGTTCATGGAAAACAGAGAGAATAAAGAATGAAGGTGAATGTAGATAAAGCACAGTCAAAAGAAACAGAACACCTGGAAGCAGGGTCTGCCACCTTGCAGAGTAATTTGAAAACCCCAGCTAAGCTTTTATCCAGGACTGGGAAGGCAGACTTCAACTAAGGCCATGTCCTCAAACAGCTTTAGCAGCATCTCCAGTATTCTAAGTGTTGTAAGAAATACTAGATAAAGCAGAGCAACACAGAAATTAAACCCATGTGAGCCATGGCAAAAGAAACCATTGAGCTTGCTTCAAGGGTGCAACAAAACCAAGGCATGCTGCCTGTCATTACAGAACTGGTCTAGCTGTGAGTGCAGTGCCTCTCCCCTTCCTTGGCCCCGGTACTCTTTCCACTGCCCTGTGCCTCCTCTTGCAAAGCGAGAAGGATCACTGTAGAGAGCAGAAGACTTGTTCGTCTGCAGTGCTTTAGTATCAGCAGATGCTCGGCGCTGCAGTAGACACAACAGCACAATTAATAACTGGAATTAAGTCTGTAATTGAGCACCATGACGACAACAAGCATGACATTGCAAGATCATTATTTGTGTGCCAGGCAAATAATTGCAGACGTGCACCAGTCTGGGAGCATTTCATTTAGTGGCGATAAGATAGCAGCCACCATAAAGTTAACTGTGTCTCCAGAAGAAGCGGGGTTCTTTGACCTCTGGCATTCCAGATGTCTCTCAAGATTATCTGAACAGTCTTTTCCAGCCTTTAAACTTTCGCCTGGTTCTACAGACCTGCTACACAGTTGCTGCAAGCGTAAAGCTCAAAAATCCTTTTCCCTGTGAGAAAGCATCCTCCTCAAGCAGAATGCATAAGAAACACGAGTTAAGCACCTGCCAGACAGTGTGTATGTCCTTAAGGGTCTTCCTAAGATAGTCCTAAGCCTTTACTTAAGTGACCTGTGGTTTGCTGACCACATTAACACATTGCCCGAGGAACTGGAAACTGCTTCAACTATATTTGAACATCATGTCCATAAAGACAGCTCAGGCCTGCTTGTGCAACCACACTGCCTATTTCATGGTTTTCCCTGCGGAGATCAGGTTGGTTGGACCAATACAAAGGTGGCACAAAAGAAAGTAACAGGCCAAAGATAAAATAGGAGGAGAAAGCAAAACAAAACACACACACACACACAAAAAAAAAAAAAAAAAGGAGGTGAAAGAGAAAGAGAAACAATTAGGAAACAGTCAGATGCAGCCAAAGAGAAGGGTGTTGGCTCAGGAAAATAAAACAGCAGAGGAAAGTGTATATGGTGCTGTGTGAGGAGCTGGGTTGGGTGGGGATGGGGGAAAAAGGCAGGTGGGCTGGTCCTTGTTTCAGGAAATGAAAGAAAGATTGGGGAGATTTGAGGTCAGTATCTGCTTCTTCCAGAAGCTGGACAAATTTATTGACCATGGTTAATTAATGTTTTAGATGTCTCAGGAGCCCTGAAGCAACTGATGCTTAAGCATCCGTTAAGGATCTGTTGCCTCCGGAAGGAACGAGTACAGGGGAAAGTGTTTTTTTCACCCCACAAGGATTTCAAGAATATAAATACTTACCTGACTAATGCACAGGTGGCTTGTACAGGTACTGAGTGATGGAGGAGCAGGTGGCAGGGACATATTACAAGGGGAAACTGCCACTGTCATGCCACAACTGAGCTGAAGTGATAGGACAATGTGGAAAGGGTACAAATTGAAAGAGGGGAAATTTAGGTTAGTTATTATGGAGAAATTCTTTACTGTGAGGGTGGTGAAACGCTGGACCAGGTTGCCCAGGGATCCTGTGAGTGCCTCAACCCTGGCAGCCAGGTTGGACAAAGCCTTGAGCAACCTCATGTAGTGGGAGGTGTCCCTGTCCATGGCAGAGTGGAGCTGGGACTAGATGGTCTTAAAAGGTTCATTCCATCTCCTTCACATTCTATTATCCTACGATTCCATGAGACTTGGTCACATGCAAACATGACCTGGCATCTTTGACATAAACAGCACCACTTGCACTGCCACCAAAAACTGGCTGTGCAGGGCAGTGCAGGCACAGAACGTGGCACAGGAGCAAGGCACCTCAGCACACCCAAATGCAAACTGCTTAAATTGGTATCAGCAAATTGAAGCACATTTATAACAACTGAAATATGCAGAGGTATCTCATGCTTGATAAAGGACTCTTGTTCTGTTTGAGACTATTTTCTTTCACAGTTAATATCCAGCTGGAGACTTTTAGTTGTGATGTAATCAAAACAGTCACGAAGTTTATCAAAGAACAGCTTCAGCCTCTATCCAAGACATTCTCAGAAATGAGGAACAATTTGCAAAGAAATTGTAGGGAGAAATGTTATACTCAAGCAGAATGTATTTCTTATTCTTCTCTTGTAATTTTCTTGTCAAGTGCTTCATTCAAAGCTGGTTTGTCTCTCATTTTTTCTGGGCTGCCCTGTGAAGAAGGCAAGGACAGAGAACAACAGGACAGAAGATGGACAGAGAAGTCTGAATCCCACACCACCAGGCTGGGTGCTGAGCACCCAGAGGGACCACTGCTGAGCATCCAAACAAGTATGAGGATCTGGGCCCAAATAGCTGATGAAGAAGGTCAGAAAGAGTAATTTCCAGATGTGCACTATTAGGCTGAAGTCTCAGAGGTCTTTGAATCGCAGGTGCTGATCCAGTCCAAATTGGTTGATTTTTTCAAGTGGGAAGCTTTCCTCAAGATGATGCTACTTTATGTTATTTTGTGTATTGTGCTCATCTGCTGAGGTGTATATTCCCTCCGTCCTAGCAGAGGCTCCAGTGGCCATTTCAGACTCAGGAGACTGGTGTTTCAGGTTCAGTGAAATGCCCCTGGACAAAACATATTTCTTTGTTTTTCCCTTCAACTCTTTATCTATCTTTCCTTCAAGCTTCCAGCTTCACATGCCAGCTCACTTAATGCAAGGAGAGTGTTCCTGGGGTCCTAGTGCTGACAGCACACCACTCATGCCAATAAGGAAAAACTTGCTACCAGGAAGAGGTAAATTGGTCACAATCAGACTTCACAGCGCCATAGTTATGCCATTCTATTACCCCTCCCCACAGCAGTCACCACTGCTTTCTTTGATACATCCCTTTAAAGTTGGGTGCTGAGAATGACTGCTTTGATCCACCTTTCTGCTGACCTTTGTGCAACTAAATTACCTGATAACAAAGTTCCTTTGGCTGCTCCTGTGGCACCTCAAATTTTGCAAGGGTCCCACAATCTCCAACCTAGTTTTTCTCCTGCCTGACCTTAGATGCTGACACTTGCAGCCCGGACTCCCTTGAGGAGTCAATGGAAAGGATTAAGTACTTACTGCACACCACTGTCTAGAAGTATCTGTCTTCCCTGGTAACATCAGGCCCCCAAAATCTGACTCACCCAGAATAAGAAGGTGCAAATTCCAGGCCAACTCTGGTTTTTCCTTTCAACCAGACATGGTTACACAACCACAGGAACAACTGCTTTCACGGTCTCAGAGTCCTTGCAGAGCTCCTGGGTAAAGATACAGAGGCTTCTAAGCCCTATGTCAATCACGCGCAAAAGACATTCTCAAACTAACCCTGAAGGAGCGTTTAGCAACATCACTAACCTTAGCACCCACCAAGTTTCTTGCGTGTTGCTCTTGGGGGAGGATTTGCCATTAATATTCACTGTGAGGCCCAAGAAAGTCTTGCTGTCAACAATAACTATGTTCTGAAACTTCCCATCCTCACACTGTACTTATGCCTGAAGACACTGCTTCCCTAAGTGCGTGCAAGTTGATGCTCTGCGTGAGTCAAACAGCACAGAAATGCCCCCATCACCATGCTGTGATACAGTATAATTGATTTCACAAACTTTGGTATGTCTGACAACCTCACATTCACATTTTCTTGAAAAAGAAATTGTTCTCTTAACTGGTTTTAATAACTTACTGCTTAGACTTAGTGTGCAGGGTTCACATTGAATTTAGAGACGTGACTATTGACTGGGAGGAAAAGAGTTTTGTCTCCTATGACCTGCAACACTATATGCAAAGACTTTCAGAAGTAAGGGTTTGATCTGCATGTCAAACTTCACTTATTGCAAGAAACGCATTCATTTTTCATTTTTCTACAGCAAAGTTAGCTCCAAGCCTATAATAATGAGAGAGAAACATGAACTACACAAAGCTTCTGTGGAGAGTCCAGAGCGAAGCTTACTAAAAATCTGGAGTTGTCCAAAACAAGTGCTTATAATGAGTTGTTAAAAATCAAGGCTCAAAGGGGAGGTTGGATCCAAGTCCAAACACCCCTGAAGTCCTGCAACTTCTCAACCCATGACGTGTTTGGGAGGGGATCATCTCTCACAACGCTGTCAGCTATTGAAAACAGGACCTGAGCGTTTGTTCAGCCATGCAGTTTCAAACACAGATTGGCCTTTATCCACCAAATGCACTGAACCATGCTCACACCCTACCGTGTCCTGCAGGGGCTCTTCTGAATCAGGACCAAGGAGTAACTGAGACTTCAATATGAAGCAAATCTGTCTTGAAGATAACTTTTTTTCCTTGTTTCATCATCCTCTGCCTTCTTAAAACTAGCAGAAAAACAGTTGTGTCTGCATATAAGCAGCCTTGAATCAGTGCTCTTCTGCCGGGTTCTTATGTTACATTCTTTTGTGCTACATACAATTTCCACTAGGACATTTTGTCCCCCAGGCTTCATCAGCCTGTCTATTACATCCACCCCCCTGCACCCCCGCCTGCCTCTGGTTGCATAACTTTAGCCAGGATGTTAAATTAACTCTCTTCCAGATGAATTTGACATAATCTTATTTGCTTTCATAGAGCATATGCCAGTATGCAAATACATTACTCAGCACTATCGACTCTGCACTTTCACCAAACTATTACTCTTTGTTTTTTTAATGATGGTTCACTAGATACCAGACAGGAACATTGCTGTGCCAAACAACAGAATATTCATGTCTAGCAGGATAAATCTGGTGACATTAAAAACTAAGCCTGGCTGGCATTTAATAGTTTTATCCGAGGGAGGAGAACAACTCCTTTCCCACCTCAGCACAGCACTCCTGCTCCTTTAAAGACACCAGGCCATGGTTTTTTTTGCCTTCTGAAGGAAATCTCAAACAGCTTCCCCAGATCTCCAAGGAATGGGCAGCCAAGGAGGTAAAGCCACACAGACTGACTTCGCACTGAGTGGTGACTTGATGTCTGTGTTTGAACAGCTTCCCAGTTCACAGGCACAACCCCAGCTGCCTCCTGGCTCTGTGGCAGGGCAAGACCAGGCTCACACCCCTCTCACTGTGCCTGTGCCTACCACGAGGAGAAAAGCCAGGCGCAGAAGCTGAATTAGCTGCTGCATAACCAGGAGTATCCACCTGAAGGCCAGTCAAGGAACACACATAACCCATGGTGGTGAGGTTAGTCCTCAGCAGCACTGCTGCCCACAGGTGTGTTGCCAGAGAAGGCAAAATCAGACCCAGATGTTTGTCTTCCAGTAGGTGTAACCTCTGGGTGAAAACTGGATGGTCTGCACTGTCAAAACCATGGACTCATGATGGATTCAAGTGTGTCTACCTGAGGAGCTCAGGTTGATACAAACACCCAGTCACAACCAAGCCAGATGTGAAGAGTCAGAAAAACCCTCCTTCTACCTGTAACCCACTGCAGTAGTCCTTTTTCATGTGAGGTAAAGAAATCACACCAAAAAAAAAATGGTGAAGACTCCCTACAGTCCTGGTTTGTATCTACTGTCTCCTATGCTGTACTTTCAGGATCGAAAAGTACACTTGGAGCTATGTTTTGTGTGTGATTCCCAGAACAGCTTAAATGCACAAATAGGTACAAAAGAACTAGAAAACAGCATTTCCAGACTGGAAAACAAAGACACAGCAAGTAAACACAAAGATGTGAGAAGTTCAGCTTAAATGGCAGAGAAGCAAATTGTTGCTTGAAGTTGCCTTTCTTACTGCTGTGGTGGGTCTGGGATGGGTCATGGTTCTGCTGGGCTGCCCATTCTCCTGCAAAGGTTCTAGTACACTCATAATTTGCTGTCTGCTGGGAGAATCCAAAGCCTTGAGAAAAAAAACAGACATGAAACAGAGAGCAGGTGTCCAGAGGCTGCCCAGGCTTAGGCAGCTCTCTGCCTATTTGAGGGAAAAAAGGCTCATGCTGCCCTTATTTTTTTTGCTAACACCTCAACAGGGAACCACCAATGTGTGTAGGGAAAGAGGTTCTTTGATTCAGCAAGAAACACCACTTCAGCTGCTCAGTAAATACCCTGAGTTTAACAGAGCTCTGGCCCAGCTAACCACATCCTACAGCAGTCTATTTATGGCACAGTTAAAACGAGCACAACCTTTCACATGGAATTAGCATTTCTACTGGTTTTAATTGTTAAAAACCTTGGAAATACTAATTCTTTAATGCCAGAACTTGCTGTGTTTTTTCTTCAAGTGAGGGAAGTCTATCTTTTTTTTTCTGCAGGCTCATTTCTCTCCCTCTCTTTGCTTCATGTCTGATTACATTAAGCATGGATGTTTCTGATAGAGTCACATGCCAAGAAAAAGTATTACTTTCTTTCATCCTTGAACTATCCAAACTCATATTTAATAACTGAAACTTGGCATGCTGATCAGTTTTCAATAAAGGCTACACATGTTTTACCAGAAAAGTATATTTAACTAGGACTGAACTATCTGTTCTTGAAAAATTATTAGAATTGAATGGTGTGTCCTTTTCATCAAGTAAAAGGATTTTATCTTGCAAAGGTCTACCCCATGAATGACTTGAAAAAGTAAATTCACTCAAACAAAAAGTGTGATCTTACTCTATGCCAATTATCCCAAATTGTTAATTTGAGTGAAAGTAATATCTCAGTGGGAAAAGAATGAAAAATACTTCAAATGTAACTGCAGTACACAGAGACATTATGAAGGGAGTTGATCAGTTTCTCTGAGACATCAGATATCCATAAAGACGTTTTTTGGTGTCGTCTGCTGAGAAAACCAGGAGGGAAAAAATAGTATAGCAAAAAGGCTTGGAGAAGGAAAAGAGACTATCTCTTCCATCAGCTGGACTGGAATGGGCTAGAAATTCCATCTCATCTATAGCAGTTTCAGAAGGGCTCTCTGAATTAAATTAAATTTATCAGGACATATTATTTTGAAGGATTATCATTAAATACCATAGCAAACTAACAGAAAAAGGCACTACTTAAAACATACTTCCACTTTGAGGAAGAAGTAGAAAACCAAATTCCAGCTTTCACAACTAGCCTTTGAGGGAAGGCAAGGCAAGGTGAGACAAGGCAACCCAGGACACATCCTGTGGCTTTTGATTCTGCTCAGGACTTGCTGCTCTAGCCTGTTTCCAACACAGAGACATGAGAAAATCTTCTCCTACTGGCGTTACACAACTGAATCTTGCACTGGTAACCCCACTGAAAAGGCAAGGTGTGGAAGGAAAGCATTACAAATGCTACTCTTTTTGAAGATTTTCATATACTGCCAATCCATGAAGAGAGCAGGGAGGTCTGTCCCAGGACAGGGTTGGCAGAGCCCACAGGATTCCTGCAGGATGCAGGAAAGGAAGAGCAATTACAATTAGCAATTGTTAATCTCCAGTTTTTCACTGGCCTATTCTCAGCAAAGAAAACAGCACTACCACTGAGGTCAGTGTCAACCAGTCTCACCATCTCTTACTAACCAGTACAGCTTCTCTGAATTCACTTTATCTCAGCCAAAGATCCATCAGAGAAAGCAGCATTCTCTTCCTATCTCATGCCTTTTGCCTAACTCAGTTCCTGTGGATTCCCTACACAGCTCTAAGACCAAAAGAAAAAAAACCCAAAAAACAATAGAGTAAGGTTGTTAGATAGAATATCGATATGACTGCAAAAGATGGAATATACATGGGCGAACCTTCTTTACAATCCATTTTTTAGCCTTTCCCTGCCATCACTGGAAGCTGGCAACTACCTGAACATTTGCTGCCCCCCACAAATGGCTCATTCCGGGGTGAAGTCATAGGTCGGCACTTACTCCATCGTCTATTGACATGGAGATGACTGTGACTCACAAGTTCAACACTCTGACTTGACAAGTACGTGATAGTCTGTTAGGCTTTCCTTTTCTACAGAATTTCATTAAAAATACTTATTCACATCACAGCTAATATATTCTTCAATATCTATTTTGCCCTGGTGTTTACTCACATTTAAAATTGCTCTGCACAGTGTTGTGCAATCACTTTCTTACAACGATAAAAACTCACTTCTTTTCCTCACAATGCCACACCTAGATCAACATATTCTGGGACTAAAAACAGTCTAGAAATGGGGTCTAAACTAATAAAGGGGCTGGTAAATTACCATCTGTCTGTCAAGCCATGGTAATACAGTTTATGTTCCCTTAACCATGAAAAGGAAAAGGAAAACACACTCAAACAGACTTAGCTCAAGACCAGGACAGACTAATTACACATATTGCAGAGGAGGGGCAGATATGCAGTAAATGCATGTGGGAACTGGTCACCCCCAAGCAGCTCTGATGTGAGGGACCAGAGAGAGCTGCAGAAACCAGAGAACTTTCCCTCATATGCTTCTCTCTTCTGTGCACCAAAGGTCTGAAACAAAGAGTTCACTGATTAAAAAACCCTCCAGCAGCACAGAGACTGCTCCTCGTGGCTAAATAAATACTTTCTGTACTAGTAAACACAAGATTGGCATAAGCTAAGAAAATAAGCAAAATGAATTATCACTGGACTGATGGAAGACACACTTTACCAGATGTAGCTGCACTAAAATGGTCCTCCATTCCCAAACAACGTTACTAACCAAGCCCTTACCTTAATTTAAATTAAATGTGAACAGTTAAATATTTCATTAGTAGTGTGTGACACTTTGAACTACTGCTTCAGGTGCTTCCAGCACACTGGGGTCTTGGAAACTCTTAAGCAACTGGCTAGGGAGCTAAATGTTTGTCCTTCAGGGTCATGCTTTCAGTGTGTCTGCATAACACCGTGGGGCACAAAAGGAAAGTAAATGTCTTCCATATTCACACGGACTGTGGAGAAGGGGTCTCCTGTGAGACATCAGTGCTGAGGTGAGATAATGACCAAAGTGGAGAGGGAATTTTAGGATCTCACCCTATCTCTGACAAAAATGTAAGCATCCAGAGGAGGAGCCACAGGACTTAAACAAACGTCCTTTCTGATGGCCAAAGATACGAAGTAATACAGGGCAGGACCAATCCCTCTTTAGGTGATGGAGCCACAGCTACACACACGTGGATGTGAGCATGGAAGAGGTGCTGCTGTCTAGTTGAGAATCGTTTAGTCACAGAAAAATCTAGCTTGGCTTTTAAAGTAATTTCTGACACAACACCAGAGCTGCCAATATTGTGGTAAGTCCTGCAGCACTGGCTAGATCCCTTTTGAGAAAAATCCATGCAAACTCTTCTAGTCCTCAGCCTTAGCCCACCAGCCTTCTTAAGGTTCATCCTGCAACCTCTGAACACAGAGGTGTTTTAACGCTTCAGGTAGGTTTCTAGGTTCTCTCTTCCTCTCCCTCCCTCTGGAGACAAATTTACTCTCCTAATTCACTGGGTAAGCTAGGTGCCCTCCACTGAGTCACTGCTGCCTATTGTGTGAGACAATGGATTGTAAAGAAAAGTGGAAGATTTTATCAATAGAAACACTCTTTGGCAATCAGTCTTCAGAGGATAAAAATTATAGATTCATCTCACAATGAGTATGTCTTCACTCATGGGATGCCAGCATCCAAAATTATTAACTGGTGTAAATACTCTATCTTAATTACTTTCACATTTATTCATAGCCTTGGCTGCATTCATTCTCTTAAGTCCCAAATCTATGCTACAAAGAGTTTAGCTAACTTACTCAAGGAAACTTTAAAGGAGTACAGAAGCAAATGCTTCTTTTTTAAGTTGAGCTGTATAATTTCTCCACAAATTGATGCTATTCTGTCTTCCATTAAATAAAAAAGATTTAAAAAAAAAATAAAAAAAGTTATGAAAAATTATTGTTGCAAAACCAGGCACACAGCACTGTGTGCTAACAAACTGGATGTGCCAGAATTACAGTCGCCCATGCCACCATCTCTTGGCTCCTTTCTTGCATTACAGGATCACAAGCTCCTTTCCAGAGAAGCTCTGCATCACTCATTGATTGCTCAAGGTAGATGTTGTGCAGTGTCAGACAGATTTATCCCTTTCCTAAATTCCACCTAGGGCTTCCCATTGACTTGGCATCCCTGAAGGCCCAGGGCCTGCCAGTAGGAAGCACTTGGCACAAAGACTTAGGTGGAATTTAGACTGGCTGAATCTGGAGCCTAATGAGCAGCTATTCCTTATTTTGTTTCTTCCTCATTGTGCAGAGTGTGGCCCCAGGCCTCAATTACTGCATGCTATTCAATCCCTTCTCAGAATGCACCATTATTAATTTCCCCATGTTTCCTCATTACTGATTTCCTATGGCATTTCTTGTCCCCACTTTGCAGTTCCCTTAGAGTCCTATCTGCTCCGTGGCAGACCACAAAGTCAGCAGTGAATCTCTCACTGAGCAAGGATGGGCAGCCTAAACTTTCCTGCCCAGGTCAGGTAATGTTTTGAGCCACCAGCCATCCCTGTGTCTCTTGACAGGCAGGGTCCTGGCTGTGCTGCTGCCCAGGGCAAAGCTTCCCTGGAAGCGATGGAGCCACCAAAACTGTCCTCGAGCGATACCATCAGAGCATCCTTATGCAGTGTCTATGTCAAAAGTCAGAGAGTACTTGCCATATTGCTCTCATTAAGTGAGCAAAGGACTGTTATCATAGAGTAATGGGCTCCTGCTGGTCCATTAACGTTGGAGCAGAGCTGGAGGCATTTATGGAAACAATGTGGAAAGCCTGGTATTTATTCTCAGAGCAGGCAGCACTGATCCTTTCTCCCAGTGTTCTTCTACAATGTCTTTATTCCTGTTAAAATGAGGGGAATATTTATCTAATCATTTCCTCTGCTGGATGCTGGTGCAGGGAAACAACAGATGTTCTTGACTTCAGCATAGCAAAGAGTTTAAAAATACATCTTGGGTGAATCAGCTGTCCAGGTCAATTTATCCACAACGCTGCGTGGGAGGAACCATTGAAAGATGACAGAGGTGTTGTTTACTGACTTGTGATTACCCAGCTCATTAGCACAAATTTAATTGCAAATACTCCTGGTTAAACTCAGGAGCACCTCACTGCTAAGCTCTCTCTTACTCATACAAATTCAAGTGCATTATGCAAAAGAAGCATCTAGTGTATTTTCTAGTTTTCTCCTATCTGGCACCTTAATGTATGTTTTGTTAGGAGGCATGTTATCTAGTCAGATTACATTCCTCAGAAGCACCACTTTTACTCAAACAAAAGAGACTCCGATCCTTAGCTAGGGAGAAAGGTTTGAAAAATCCTCGAGCAGGGAGATCTGACTTCTCCTTGGTGGGTGTTGAAACTCGCTCACAAATTTGTCCAGCATTAGAGCTTCCCTTAGTAGCAAAAGGTTGCCAGTTCTTACACATGCCAAAGAAATGTCTAAAAGCAGAGCAGGTGTGTCATCTTCCCGAGTCTGCAGGCAGGTCTGCCAAAGTCTCCCTGCTCCCATCAGCCTGAGAAACAAGGAGAAAAGAGAAATGAGAGAAAATTTCGGGATTAGAAGGCAAAAAGTAGATGAATAGATTTTATATCGACACTCCTCAAGAATGTTCTGAGAAGCCAAATCTGTAGTAAAACACTTCATTTTTATTAACAGAGGTTATCAGATTGCTAATTAAAAGGTGAGAAACACTGGAAAACAAGAGCTTGAGATAGGGAAGATGGGGAAGATCTCTTCTGCATACTTTTTCCGCAGTGATTGAGGGGGCTCGGAAATGATCAAAGAGCAAAATCCTCTCTTGTAGTAAAAATGGGATTCTTCCAGGGAGACAGACAGAAGTTCCAGAGGTTATTGGACAGCATCACCTTAAATGTTTCACACACATATTCATGAGAGAATCTGGTCCCCAAGGGAGATGCCAAAAGGTGAATTAATGGTAATCTCAGTACCTGGCTTCCTCCTCAGACACAGCTCCAGAGAGCAACTTGGTCTTCTCACATATACAAATAACTGCATTATCTAGGATATACCAAACCTATCACCCATCAATGGGGACCATCCTCTGATTAGCTAACAGCTGGTAATTTCTCAAGTTTTCTTTATTTTTCTGTGACTCCTCCACTGGGTCTGGAAAAATACAATGCATTGGCCCCATGCATGCAAAAAATCACAAACAAACAAATAAACAAGAATTCATCCTCTTTGCTGTGTGCGTGTGTCCCCACATTACATGCAGGACTTTAGAAAGGATGCTTATTGTGGAGTTCTTGTTTGCACCAGTCCCACTGTGGGAGTCACTTATTTGAGTCATTGTTAGAGTTTGGGGAACATCTAAATTCAAAATGGAGCAAGCCCATTGAAACAATGACAGATGGGGCAAACCCATCAAGGCAAAGATGCCTAAGCTTGATTAAAACAAAATAGTATAAAGCTTTTTTTTTTTTTTACATAAACAACTCAAGGTATTTTTGCCTCTTAGAGACACTCAACAACCCTTGGATTTCTTGAAAGCAGAAAAGTTGCTGCAAGCAAGTGATCCCAGGTGGTGCTAAATTGTGTGAGGGTACTGGCTGCCTCTTTCAGGTAGTGGTGAGGATGAGTGGATGGTATTTGTTGGTGGGGAACAGTACCTCTGGAAATTGATACCCAAATCTCAGACAGGAGGTACCAGCCTGGGAGAAACTCAGTAAGAATCACAACCTGAAGCCCTTGTTGAGAGTAGGACCTCTGAGGATAAGCCCTGCTTAGTTACAGGCTCTCAGAAAAGAAAGGCTGTGCTGATGTGTCATAAATGCAAGTGAAATTCATCATCAAGTCTCTCCTCTGCATGCAGACCCACTCTCTCTGGCATGTCAAAGCCTGCTGGCCGCCCACCAGAAACAAAACCCTCATGGTCCAGAGACCTTCTGGCATAAGCATTTAAAACAACCTCAACAACACTAATTCTTACAAGGGGCTAAAAGACAAACTGCACAGATCTGACAGCATCTCACTGCAGGGTATTTGACCTAAACTAGAGCAATGCTCTTGAATGGTGACAATACATATTGGTGGGTCATGGTGACCTTGCTGAGAATCACAGAATCACTGAGTTTAGAAAAGCGCTCTAAGATCTCTGAGTCCAACCACTGACCCAGCACTGCCAAGCCCACTGCTAGACCATGTCCCTCACCTACATATCTTTTAAATACCTCCTGGAAAATTAAAATGACTAAAATAACTATCAACAAGATACAGTTGGGCTTCCAAAAAGCAGGTGAGAACAGATGTGACCACAGGCATTGCTGACATTCTCAGCATGAACATTTATGATTCCAAGTCTGCATGTGCCATCTCTGTATGTATGCACTTGCTACTGCATGGAATTGCTCAGAGTCTTCCAGAGAATGCCCTTTGCACTGCACTAATAATCCACAGGTATAACTGACAGCTGAACCAAGGTTTATTTCTGTTTAACAAAAACAAAACACCCTATGCCAGAACAGGTCAATAAAACTTGAGCTCAATTGCACTTCATGAAGAATATACAATAGATGGGAAAAAAAAGAAGGAAAAAAAAATCCCAAAAAAGATCTCCAAAATACAGGTCTCCTTGAGTAGAACACAGGAAGGCAGTTTGGTGGCCATGCCTCTGGACTGTCTCATCCTCCTCAGTGAGCAGAGGTCTTGTGGAAGAACGGAGAATCCTCAGCACCGTGTTTTGCAGAGTGTGCCTCTGTCACCTCTGTCACACTTTCCTCTTCTCTCAGCTGAGGTCAGGTAATTTGGGTGGCATGGGACGTAAGAAACCTTCCAGGTGCTGAGCCTCCCTTGATGAATGTACCCACTTCACCAGCAGTCTTGTTAGGGTGAAACTGAGCACAGCACCAGGGATTACAGAATCCTTGCTTTTGATGAAGGGATACTATTAGATATTACCCAGGATCATGGGTTTCTTCCCAGTCCTCCTTTTATGTTATGCCAGGACTGGAGCAGGGGCCCTGGCAGCTCCTGGCCCTGTAGGCTATCTGCTGCAGCATGCTGCAGAGATAACAAACTGCAAACCCAAGGATGCCAGGAAAGCATCTCCTTGTCTGGCCCTGACGGGACACTGTGACACAATCTTTCCCAAAGTTTGCAGACTCTGATTCCATCAGCTGCTCTCACAGACAACAAAATCAAAGGGGATAAGCTGCACATTGTGGCTCCTGAGAGGCAGTTTGTTGAAAATCGAGTTCCAAACCTAAGCTTTAAAATAAACATATCAAGATAAACAGGTTGGTCTTTGTTTCAGGCACAATTGCCTTGACTGTTTTTTCTTGTTGTTGATGTTCTTAATGTTTTTAATGTGTGATGCCACTTCCTGATTACTGTCTCTGCTCCAGAAACCTGTGCTCTTCCATCACCTTGGCTTCTTTCTGTCTTTTGGGGTTTATACATGCAGGTGATCAGTTTAGCATTGACTCAGGCTAGACACTAAGGTCTTTCACTCATTTAAATTCTGCCCTGCACTTGCAGTGGATTACTGCTTGGACTGGCCACTCAGATGAGCTGTCTGCATCGGCTAACAATCCTTTTCCCAAAATGGATGAGCAGCACCAGTGGTAAGTCTATGGCAACCCTACTTCCACAATAAGATGTGGTAGATGTGGAAGAAACCTTCTTCTGCCTAGGGAAGGAACAAAACACTCAGAGGCCACAGCAGCCTGGCACTGCGAGTGCTGCAGCAGACTTCTTTCAGTCCCAGCACAGCATCATCTGGAAAAATGCCACTGCACATCCCAAGGCAAGAGGGACACAAATTCTGTGAAATTTTCTATCTGAATTAGGCAATACCTTGAAGTCAGCTTTGAACAGCACAGAAACACACACAGAAACATGCTGTGTTCTGAGTTAGTGGAAGGAAAGTTTTAGAGAAAATTGGGAAATGTTTGGAGCAAACTGGGACTTGGAGAAATGGTCGGCTGGTGACAGAAGGCATGTTATAATAAATCTATCCTAAGAAAATAGCAGTTAGGTTGTTATGTAGGCTGGAAAAGCATTAGCTGTGAGCAGTTGCAAATTTAATGCATTTAACTTCCACACTCAGGACCATTAAATCACAGTCCCTGTCATCTAAGGAAGAAAAAGAAAACCTTTTGCCTTGTGCTTCATTAGTGAAAAAAAAAGAATGTGTTGATCTTTATGTGGGATGTTCAAATGTAGGTGTCATTTGGCTTACCAATGCCTGCAAACATACACATTTTTAAGCACTCTGACAGTATTTACACAATTCAAAATCAAAACTGATGAAAGTGGGCCACATCTTTTTAACATGAGCTTACACATACCTCACACGTGTCTGCCTGAATTACCCAGAAACACTGCGATCAACTCTATTTTAATGAAAGATTGTGAAAGCAACCTGTATTATTTCAGCCTGCAATATTCAAGCCTTCTCTTCCTGGAACTGGTGAAGTTCTGGCATTTATTTCAAAGATATCAGATTGCTTATCTGCTTTTGAAGCATTCTTGTTCTCCCATTTCTAATAAGGGATGTGATTTTAATTTTAATGTTGGCCTCAAAGATCCTGAGCCTGAAATTTGGACAGAGAAAACACCACATGGCTTAGGAGATCTGTAAATTAACGTTTACAGCAAGAGGAAACAAACAAAAGACAACTGATGGGGAAAAGATTTCCAGAGAACAGCAAGTTTCCACATCAGGGGCTTTCTCCTGAGACTAAGCTAGAAGGGAGGTTTAGACCTAAAAACTGTTGGCATATGGTTTGGATGCTCATTCCTAAAGTGGTTGTCAGAGAGACTGAAGAGCACAAGCCCTGGACGGGAGTCACAGGAGCTTGGACCTGGCAGCAGTGCTGTGAGTGCAGGGGGATGAGGGGGCTGTGCTGACCACCAGCTCTGGACCTCAGAGTGCCTCCTTTCCCTCTCTGGGCATCCTCCTAGTAGTTCACCACCCTTCATCTCTCCACACTAACCCTTTTTGTATTGGTGGTTCCTGGCACATCCTCTGCCAAGACATGGACTTTGTGCAGAAAAAAAAAAAAAAAACAAACCCTCTGTTTTTTAGTGCCGAAGTTATTAATAATTAACATTCGTAACACTAAACCGGTAAAACCAGTCCGCTAAAATAAAGCCAGGCATTTTATTATTATTTTAGGGTTTAATTTAGTCATCGTAAGTTACTCAGGCTCATGTTTGCAAATCATGCAGGGCTGGCACTTCACCCCTCCGGCCCGACCAGTTTTGGTGAGCGGACGGTGGCGCCGGGGGGCAGCGGGGCGGCTGCTGAGGCGCGATAGGGACGGAGCCCACCGGGGGACAGGAACAGGGACAGAGCCTACCGGGGGAGAGGGACAGAGCCCACCGGGGGACAGGAACAGAGCTCGTCGAGGGGACAGGAACAAAGCCTGCCAGGGGGAACACATACAGAATCCACCCGGGGGAGCAGGGACAGAGCCCATCGGGGGAACCAGGACAGAACCCGTCGGGGGGACCAGGACGGAGCCCACTGCGGGCACAGGGACAGAGCCTGCCAGGGGGAACGCATCCAGAACCCACGGTGGGGAACAGGGACAGAGCTAAACAGGGGTGTAGCGGGGGGGCGGGGTACACAGCCCGCCGAGGGTACCGGGACAGAGCCCACCGTGAGGGACTGGAACACAGCCCGCACGGGTTCCCGGCCGTCGGGGCGCGGTGCCGGCTCGCCATTGCCCTCTGGAGGAGCCGGGCCGCCCTCCCGCTGTCCAGCCCTGTCCGTTCGCTGCGCTTCCCCGTGGGGGTTGCTCTGTTTTTAGGACTGTTTCGTAACTTTAATTATTTATTTATTTAATTATTTATGTTTAAGGACTATTTCCAGCCTCTTACACACCGCGCTGTAAAAGCCTCTGGTACTGCCGTGAATTGGGGCTGCCGGGGCGCGGCTCCCCGGACCGGTGGGTCCCTGAGACGGAGAGGAAGAGCAGCCTAGGGATAGCACGGGCCGAGGAGCGTGGACAGCGCCGTAGGCAAATGGAACTAATGGGATAATTAAAAAAAAAAAAAAA
>VXAU01000228.1:270013-299768 GCA_013399695.1 Formicarius rufipectus
CTGGCCGACATCACCGACGTGTCCCCCTCGGGAGGCTTCGTGGCCGAGCTCATGCGGCCAGACCTGGACGCAGTGTACCTGCCCGCGCCGGCGGCGCTCTCGCCCCTGGGTAGCTTGCAGGGCAAGTTCGTGGTGAAGGCGGTGGGCGAATACAGCCACGCAGGGCTGAGCCCCAAGAGCGGCCCCGCCGCGCCGCCGCCGCCCGGCTCCGACGGCCCCGGGGCGCCCTACACCCCCCTGCCACGGATGTGCCCCAAAATCAAGCAAGAGGCCGCCCCGCCGTGCACGCTGGCCCCGCCGCCGCACGGGAGTAGCCCCCGAGGAGCCCCTCAGCACGACTTCGCCCTGGGCAGCCGCCAGCTGCCCGCCCGGAGTACGCCGTCGCTGGCGCCCGAAGAGATGCTCAGCGGCAGAGACTGTCTCCCCGCTGCCCCGGGGCTGAGCCACCCACCGCTGCCGCTGCCCCCGGGGTACCCCCCGGCCCCTGGCTACCCCACCTTCCTGCCCGAGCAGCTTCCACCCAGCACGCTCCAGTACCAAGGTGAGTCCCTCGTGGTGCTGGGGCAGCAGAAGCTGTGCCTGCTGTGGTGCTGGCCACGGCGCTGCTCACTCCTCCCTGTCTGCCCCTAGAGCTGATGCCGCCGGGGAGCTGCCTGCCCGAGGAGGCCAAGCCCAAGAGGGGACGCCGATCGTGGCCTAGGAAAAGGACGGCCACGCACACCTGTGACTATGCGGGCTGCGGCAAAACCTACACCAAGAGCTCTCATCTCAAGGCGCATCTGAGAACTCACACAGGTGAGTCCCGATGCGGGCTCAGTGGGATGGTCCCGGCCCCTTGGACAGTGAAAACCTGTGAACGCAGGAGAAGTGCTACAAAAGTATCAAGATGTAACTTCTTCTCTGCCGGTTTTCCAGGTGGTTGTGGGGGATTTGTTTGTTTGTTTTTTGTTTGGTTGGGGGTTTTTTGTTTGGGTTTTTTTTGTTGGTTTTGGGTTTTGTTGGGGTTTTTTTTGTTTTGGGTTTGGTTTNTCTTCTCTTGGCTACGTGAAGTCCTGTGGCGTCCTCTCTTACTGGCTTGACGTTTTGCTTAATGGTTCAGAGTGACTCAGATGTGGGAGCGGGTGGGTTTCTTGCCAAGGCACAGTTTGTTACTGCTGTCTTGCTATGCGGCGAGCTAATTAGCAGGTAGTTGGAAGTCAGCTGGGATTTGTTGCTCTAGATGGTGGCCCACTTCTGAGGAGGGAGCAAACCTCTCTCAGAGGTCTGGCTTGTCGTTTTAAGTGCTTCACACATGCACCCCTCTTGTCTGGGTGTAATGCAGAAGGTTGTACACCTCTGTTGCTGCCTTTTTGGGATAACCATGGTGGGCCCCACTGAGAGCAAGGGTTTCAGCTGAGCTGGCAGCACGGAGGGAGGTGCCTCGCCTACCTGTGGCAGGATGCCTTTTCCTGCGCCAGCACCAAAGAGGCAGAGTGTGGATTGGCAGCTGCTAGAATTGGGATAAAATCTGCCAGAGTGTGCATCTGGACCCAGTTTCTAACTCGAGCCTTGTAGCTGAGCATGTTGTGTTGCAGTAACTGAGCTTGTGAAAGAAGGCACGGCACGCGGGTTTCGCCAGCGTGGGCATTCCGTAACCGTGATTAAATTACCTGGGAATTTGCATACTTTAAACCCTTAGACTGTGAACTCGATTCAAAACTTTCTCCGGAGGAGGAGGAGGCAAAGGGAAAAAGTAGGGGTGGTGCGGTAGTCAGGCTACATCTTCAGCTGATGGCAGTGCGTGTGTGTGGGAATTAGTCAAGTGATTGGTGAATAACTTTCCCAAGCCAGTCAACATTGTGTCCAATATGTGTAGGACAGGGAGTTTGTCATTTTCAGGGAAGCTCATCTTGCCGTCAACAGTGGTTTTGTTACAGTGAAGACACTAGTATGATTGAGTCCTTAATCAGACTGAGCTAATGAAAACAGTTTCCGGCTGTTTTTTTATTCTCTATACCTACAATTACCTAAACACGTTGTCTGCTGAGCTATTTCTGGTCGCTATTTGATTGTGTAACATTGCCAGCAAAAATAACAACACACTTGTGTGCTCCAAAGCCTTGTGCGCAGGACAGTGGAAATGAGCATTTTAGTAAAGTTTTAAGTGACACCAACTTCTTTTGTAATACCTGCACATCTTGAAAAGACAGTCTTGTTCTGTTAGTCTGTTTTGTAGTCTGTTTTCAACTGCCTTGAGAAGTTCATTATGTTTGACAGCCCTTTTCTTTAAGCACAACAACATGCTAGTGCTGCTTGAGGGAAAGGTGCTGGAAGTGGTAGCCACATGCAAAAAAAATTAACAAAAAAACCTAACTGATGTGTTCTGTTGTCTGTTTTTTTAAAAGGTGAGAAGCCTTATCACTGTGACTGGGAAGGCTGTGGATGGAAGTTTGCCAGATCTGATGAACTTACTCGTCACTACAGAAAACACACAGGCCACCGCCCTTTCCAGTGCCAGCGGTGTGACAGAGCCTTTTCCAGGTCGGACCACCTTGCCTTACACATGAAGAGGCACTTCTAGTTGGAAGCAGTGGACCTTTTCCCCTAGCTGCCGCAGAGATTCAGTATTTACAGCACAAGGACTGTCTTCCACAAGACGGGGAGAAACACAGTTTAAGCACTACAGATAAATCGAGGTGAAGTCTTCCAAAGAGTGGAAAAGAGGGATAACCGGATACGGACATTACGACTTGCTTTTTTTATAGTTATACACATAAAGGTTAAGAGAACCAAAAAAAAAAAAAAAAACAACCACAAACGTTGGGGTCAATGACTGGATCTTCTATCATTCCATTTGTAAATCCAACTTGAATTATTTCCGGACTACAAAATGCCAAGGAGTGACTGGAAGTCACGGATATCAGGGTTAAACAGACTGTGTGTAGTTCGGAGGGTGGGGATATTACACAGGGAAATGACATTCCCTTAATTTTCTTTCAATGCAATATTAGATGTAAATGTCATCTTGTACTTTCTCTTTTTTTTTTTTTTTTCCTTCTAAAAGCCATTACAATGTTAAAAGAGGAGGAAAAATTCAGGTACAGAATTATATTTTAAAAGCCTATTTCATGGTGCTTAGTGACTGTTGGTTCTAGAGGTACCAAAACCAGGAAGCCAAAGTTCTCAAACTGCTGCATATCTGACAAGGAAATATTTTTTGTCTTCCGATTGCCAATTATGACCTAAATCAGGTGAATACACCTGGTTTATCTTTATTAAGAAAATAACTTTATGCAGACAGTCTGTAATGCACTGTGGTTTCGATGTGCAATAGTTTGTACAATGGTTTATTCCCAAATATGCCTTAAGCAGAACAAATGTTTTCTATATAGTTCTTTACATAATAAATATGTAATATAAATTTAAGCAAACTTTTATTTTGTATATTTGTAAACTACGAAGTAATAATGAAATTTTGTTGGAATTTGTATTTTGCATATTCAAGGTGAAAATAAGTTTTAAATAAACCTATAATATTTTATCTGAATGGTTGCTCAAGCTTTATTCTGTGCATGGACAAGGCCAAAGAAAGTTTATTAAGTATTTGTTAGTGGCTGAACCTACCGAAGGATAGGTGGTGGTGGCAAAGGCTTGTAGTCTGGAGACTGAAAGACGGGATTGTGTAAGTGCAATGCTGATGTAACACCATCTTTTTAGGGAAAGAGATGTACAGAAAATTTGTGATCTGAATAGCAAATTGCCATTTATCTCACCTGCGTGTGATGGGTAGTTTACTGTTTTTAAAGTAGCTCAGTTTGAATTACTTGTTAGAGGAAATGCTTCTGTTGAGGACATGGTGATTGTGTATTCAAAATACGACAAATTTTGGAAGCTTTTTTTTTTGTGGAGGTATTTTCAGCATGAAAAATGTATAGCTGTGTTTTCTTGGATTTCTTGGGTCAGCTGGTGTAACCACTTTAGTGGGAGTGAAGGAAAATGAATGTCACAGAGAACAAACTTGGCTCGAAGAATAAAGAGCGTGTACATACAACACCATTTAGCAATAACCTACACGGGGAGTTCTTGTGAAACCTGCTCTGTCCTGGGAATTCTGTAACTCGACAGTGTAAGAAGGGCCAAAACTCCTCTCCTGCAGGGATCCACGTGGATGTGGGGAAGGCTGACCACGCAGAGGCTGCGTGCTGGAGGACGAGCTGCTGCCAACCCGACGTGGTGAGCCTGCTGTGTGCCCCAGGTCCTCACCAGCCCTGGGGTACTCGTCCCCTGGGACATCATTGTTATAAGCTGCTTCACAAATCCGTGGCAACAAGGTGATTTCAACATTAATGCTGGATGAGCAGGACCTGTTTTTCTCACTGCTCTTTGTGAAGAGAAGAAATGGTTCCCCTTCAGCTAGTTTAAAAATGCCAGTCAGCTAGGAATTTGGATGTGTGTAGCGTCCAGTAAAGCTGAGCATGGAAAAAAAAATTGCAGGCAAGAAACATTTTTGTAGTGGTTAAAATGAACGTGGCAGTATCAAATTTTTGTTTCCAAATGTGCCTTTGGAATGCTATTAAAGGTCACATTTTGATGTCTTGTTCGTGTGCTGGTTGGTGCCATTTTTCTCCGAGTCTGTATAAGTAATATAATGATGCAGAGAGTATTTCTCACCCCTTATCACCAAGGCATGCTTTGTTCCACTGAAAGCTGTCTTTGTTGGTTTGGTTTATAGGTAACATGGGGAGTAGGGAATGTCTTGTTTGGTTTGCAAATAGCAAGTATTTAAAGCTAAATTAAAGTTATGAGTCATCCTTTATCCGAAGCTTTTTCCATGTGAAAACTCTTCACAATTAAACCAGTCTTTTTTCTTTTTTTTTTTTTTTTTAAACCTCCTCTGTTGCTCTGCCTCTGAATTGTGGATGAGAGAAGCTGGTGTGTGTTGAGAGCCTGAATTGTGTGTCCCATCCTAGTACCTGGGTAGCTGCAGGATCACCTCTGTACAGCTGCTGTTCAGAACCTCTTAAATCTGTGCAAGGTCTATGTCCTAACACATCTGTAAGTACTGAAATCTGAAGATTTCATCTGAGAAGCTGGTTTATTTTGCTTTTCAAGTGTTCTATCATTATGCACTCTGAAGAATTTTGTAAAACGCTCTAGCATTCAGTATTGCATTTTCTGCTTCAACCAACTTCAGTTTCTGCTTGATGTTTTTATGGACCCTAGGTTTGTAGTTGCACGAACAATGGCATTCTTGAGACAAGGCATTGTTCTCTTCTCCTAGTTGATTTCTTTTTAATTTTATTTTTTTTTATTTTATTTTTTCAGTTGCCTTTTTTTTTTGTCCTGGTACTAACCAAGCTGTTCTCACTGTGACTTTCCAGACTGACACGGACATGATTGTAGCTTTGCATTTAAAAGGAAATGCTGCTATTCCTTTAACCATTTCTAAAACGCTACTCCTGTACTTTTTGGGACTGGAGCCAATAGCTCAATTTTTGCCATACAGTGTGCAACCCACAAGAGGCAGTCCTTATTCTTAAGGAGGTCTCTGGGGGAAATACTGAAATGAGCAGTTGCACCAGTTGTGCTCTGATAAGTAGAGCTAGAAACAGTACATTGTGTTTGCCACCTGCTTCATTGTGTCGAGCATCCTGGAGCTGCACTTGGGTGCAAGATAGTACATGGATGCAGTGGAACAACATGTATCAAAAAGCATATCTCATAAGACATATGTAAAACACCAAGCAATCTTGTAAGTGTGTCTTGAAAAACAAGATTTGTTTAGCGTTACTAAAGCTATATTCATGTGCCACTTTGCTCAGGCTGGGGCATCTAAAATCAGGCTTTGAGGTTATTAGGGGTGTCCTCTCTGGCATGGGGTGAGCACCTCCAGAGCTGCCCCAGAGCACTATTTTAGCTACTGAAGGGAAGAACTCTTGTGGCAGAGAGTGATCTCTGCAGTCAAACTACAGCCATCCTTAATCCTGCTCACCCCTAGCCCAAATCTCTCTGGAGCACACACTGCATGTGTAGATGGAGCTGTTTGAAACAAGATGGCACATGTCTGCCTACTGAGAGCCAAGTATTCAAAAGTGGCATCAGAATAAAAATCTTCTCAGAGCTGCAGCATTTCTGTGCACTTGTCAGCTGCAGACCATGGCCCTGGAAATCTGCAGGAGTCAGAACTGGTGTGACTGTGACCCAACACATGTGCCTTCAGCCATCCTCTGTCACATGAAAGGGGTACTTTAAAGACAGTTTTCTTCCCCCCCTCCTTGGTGGTTACTAGGTCCTGCCACAGCTGAACTTGACTGTGAGTCTCACAGGGATTTATATTAAGCTGATATGAATCAGTGAATTTCATTCTCCTTCTCTTTAATAAGGGGAGATCAGAGACTCCTGCGGTTAATCACCCCAAGTGCTAACGGTTCAAACTGAATTAGTTTACACAGGTTTCCTATGGGAGTGTGCTGGATGTTGGAGCTAGTCTGCTTGCACTGAAGTACCTGGCAAACACTGTCAACAGCATCTGAGTGCAAGAATTTCTGAATTAACCCGAGTTGCAAACTGTGTTTGTCCCTGGGCTTTTCTTCCCTGAGAGAGATTAGATTCTGTGCTCTAAGGCAGCAGGAGAGCAAGAATGGGTTGCAAATTGGATGGACAGACCAGTAGTTACACCATAGGACTCTGGGAAGGACCTGGATGTGGTGGAAGTGCCAGCTGGAGGAAGTAAACCCAAGGTATGGTTTATGAGCAAAACTCAAGGAGAGGAAAAGAAACACCACTGCCACCACAGGTTGATTTACTCTTGCCAGGAGAGTTGCTCAGGTTGAATATCTGTGTGTAGACTCAATGGATGTATCTCTGGAGACCAAGCAGATGAGCATGTACTTAAAACAGCAGAAGGCCCATCATTCACCGAAATTTAATTGAGGTCACATTGGCTGGGAGCCACAGGGTAACACACCCACATTCCCCTGTCTGCCGTGCACCTGGATGAGTCACGTTTTGTCTGCCCTTCGCTCTCACTGTGACTTACCAGGGAACATTTTCATTACTGCTGAGGGCATTGCCACCAAGGGCAGAGGTTTTCTCTGCGGCGTGGAAGTGGGTGGTGGTGGTGGTGTTGCTGCAGCCTTGTTCTCCACCCTGGATGCATATAGGTACCTGTTAGTCTCTTTTTCACCTTTGGATGCATACCTGTGAGCCCTCAAGGCTGGAACCTTAATGGTGTGAAAGGTGGGAGGGGAAAAGAGTGGCTTGTTCATTATTAATGTTTGTTCTATATTTAGAGCGTGTGTTCCCAGAGTTTTATGGGAGATGAGTTGCCTTCGTAGCTACTCACAGAAGGCAACAGGGAGCGGCACCCTCTCTCTTCAGGAATGTTTTCCATGCTCTTGGAGTTGTGAATCCTTGTGTAGCTGAGATGGTGATTTTCACACAGACCTGGTTAGCTTGGGGTCAACCTCATGACGTGCTAATTAAGAAGTCCTAGGGAACACGCCAAGCTGCTTTCACTATGAAGCCTGGGTGAGCAGAAGGGTAATCATGTGCTGCTATCACCTCAGCCATCTTGCTGCAACTCTAAAAAGTTTTGCATGGTTTTACTTTGGGTACGGTGTGCTTGTTTATCAAGCACAAGCTAAGGCTTGCTTAAATCTTGCCATTCAAGTTCTCCACTAAACTTTCAGGCTTTATTCAACAAAATAATCCAGCTTCCCTGTATTGGTTCATTGAGGGCCCTTAATTTTAAAAACAGATATCCTGCAGTTATCCAGAAGGATTTACCCTGCTGCCACAGCAGTTAGGAATGACCTGACAGACCACACCACACCACCAGCATGCAGGGACTCATTTACTGGGAACCTACTCGATGGTGCTCAGTGTCCATGAATGTCCTGGTGTCGGTTCCTTCACAGATGGCCAGAGTGGAGTGTTGGGTGTACTTTGTCCTCCCATGCCTGGAAAGGCTAAATCTGATTCTGCTGGCCAGAGGAAGCAGGCTGGCAGTTGCCCTGTGGAAAAACCTGACTCCTCAGGCTTTCACCACTGAGTCCACCACGCACTTCCTGCTGTGTAGGAATGCTGTGGAAAGGGTCTTTTTCTTTATGTGTCAAAAAAGCAGCTTCTTGATGTTTCTGCATGAGTTTGATTTGCACACCAGGCCTCTGGGAAGGTGCCAGGGTGTCCATCACCATTTGATGTCCAAACGTCAGCTGGGGTCGGATCTCCTTGGGGCTTAGCATCCATCACCGTGATGTTCCTCCTTTCTGATAAAAATTAATATTGTGCATTAGTATGTTGGTGAAGAACTAGGGGCAACACTGATGGTGATTACTGAAGCATGTTGGAATTTGCTTTCTAAGATCTGGATGAGGTTTTTTTTCTGTGTTTAGACTCCAAACATACTGGTTCAATAATGCTGCTGGCAACTCAAGGAGGCTACCCAAAGAGTTGCATTTGTCTTTGCACTGGGATGTACAAGGTTTAGCAGTCTGTTCTCAGTTCCCACATCACCCTGTTTCAGCAAGAGACTCCCCTGCCTGACAAGGGATGGCTGAATTTGTTGGCTGTGCAGCAGGTTATTATTTGTGTTTCAAAATATCAAAATGCTTTCCAGTGGAAAGCAAAACATTTCACTGCTTTCAGCCTTCCTGCCTCCCCAGTAACTGTTCATGCTCTCTCTGACTTTAGAGAATATTGTAATGTTGCTGTCACCTGTACAAGATGTTTGACTACCTTCCTTCTGTAAACACCTTCTAACCAGCATTTGCTTTGACAAAGTTCCTGGGTTCACAATGTAGAACTCACTGCCAAGGCTTCCTGTGCAAAGAGACCAACTCATTACGGTTGGGGCAGCTCTGCAGAGGAGCACAGGGCAGAGCAGTGGCCACTTTTGTCAGGCCACTGGTATTCTGGCCCAGCCACTGAACAGAAATGGGAGTGTAAATCACAAGTAAGCCCTGTGATGGACACCTCTGGGGTGATCCCACTTTGCTCTCCCTGGAAAACTCCCTTCCAAGCCGATGATTGCAAGTTTGTTCAAGCTCAGAAGCTTAAGAAACAAGGATGCCTTTCCAACCTGTGTGTATTTTATGCTGTAGCTCTACAGCTTCCACTTAGATATTAAAAATTTGATCCTCTTTGGTGCCTTCCTGGGCTTCTGGATTATGAAAGACTTTATGGCAATGAGTTCCATGATTAATTATGAACTAGCCTAAAAATAGAGGTGGGGGGAGAGCAGAAGAAAATACTGCCTTTCTTTAGTTTCTGAGGCTGCTGCCTTCCAAATTCCTGCTGTTTCCTCTTCCCTACATACTGCAGAGAAGGGAAAGATCTAACCTCCTGCTTTAAATCAGCCTTGGTTTTGTTGTTTACTGCCAAAGGCTGGAAGGATTTGACTTTGGTTGTATGTTTTAATGAATTTGAGAAGAGAAAGTGAATATGAGCATTTTACATATGGGTGAGTTAATCTGGTCTACTGTACCCTGGAAGAATGCCAGAAGAATTTAGCATAATATGATATTTCAGTCAATATTTAAATTATGTTTTGGCTTACTGATTTTTTTTAATTTCCAAGACATCTGAGAAAGCCCCTACCGATCAATGCTTTCTTGGGTAAAGAATGGGTGTTTCTTCACATTTTGTTCAAAACAGAAAGAAAACAAAAACAAACCAAAAACCAAACAAAAAAAAAAAAATCCACACCTTTTCAGAATTTTCTTCATTATATCTTGCTAAGATTCATAAATAAGCTGTTTGTTAAAATGTTTTCTGCCTTATGTACCCAAACATCCACATGGGTTGGAATAACTCATTATTTATTTGTACACCTTTATTACTAAGGCATTATTAGTAATTGTTGGGTTTGTATATTTGTTACTGTTTTATTTACTGTTAGATGGAAAGGGAAACTGACCACAGCAATGTTTATTGGTCCAAATCTAACTCCAGATTTTTCTCTTTGATTATACATTCAAAGCCCTTTTTCTGCATGCCTTTTCCTGCTCTTGTGCCCTAGGTTTTGAAGACCAAGTGTCAAAAGAACAGTGTCTTTTTGTAGCTGGGTTACTGAAATTCATTCCAGGGGAGAGAAATCTCTTTCTAAGAAGTGATCAAGGTATATCATAGCTGTCTGGGAATCTGACTGCTTAATTTACAAACCAAATTCTTATGGTTACAGGTAAATCCCCTTGGGAAGATGAGGTTAGGGTTTATGCTGATTTGGGGCTATGCAAATGAACTGCATAAGCAAATCCAAAGCATTATATAAATAGGTAGCACTTTGAAAAAGTTTAAGATCTGAATCTTCAGGGTCCAGCAGTGGAAGCTGTGTGTGAATGAGGAAAAGGAGGGGGAAGGGAGGCAGGGGGACAGGGAGTATGGGAGAATACAGAGCAGAGGAACGATTTAAGCATTGGCCAAACCACTGTGTGAAGTCAGAGGTTTTCTCTGACTGCCTTCTCCCAGCGTTTTATTTTGTGCTAAACATGAGGTGCCACAGTTTACATTTAATAACTCTGCCCAAGTTAGTAATTTAAATCAATACTGACTGCCCATGAGTAAATCTCACTAGACAGCACAGAAGCACGAGACAGAAATCTCTTCCTCTGCAGATGTGCATTGTATATAAAACTTAGTGTGTGAATTTCCTCCAGCCCAGGAACGTCACTCTTGCACATTTTTCAGTCCTTCACTGCCTGTTGCTTTGCACTGTATGGCTACTGGGAGCAAGGTGACAGCATCCTAAACCTCCCATGATGAATTTGTGATGCTGTGCTGGTGCCATTGTCTGTCTTTCCCCAGGGAGTGATAACAGCCTGCACTGGGAGGCACAAAGGGCTCTGGGTGCACTCTGGCACTGCCTGCGTGGCTCCTGAGACAAGGGTGCGAAAGCAGGAGTGAGGCTGATAGGAGGAAAATTTGCAGACTGCCGAAATGGCTCAGCAATGCTAGAGCTTAATGCTAACAGAGAGACAGCTGTTCTTATTTCACCCCACTTCATATACCCAGAGTGGTTTATGAGCTGCAGCAGATAATAGTTCCTTGAAGGATCCTTCCTTCCTTCCTGCCTTCCTTCCTTCCTGCCTTCCTTCCTCTTTTCTCCTTTTCTTTTCTCTTTTCTTTTCTTTTCTTTTCTTTTCTTTTCTTTTCTTTTCTTTTCTTTTCTTTTCTTTTCTTTTCTTTTCTTTTTCTTCCTCTCCTCTTCTCTGTCTTTTTTCTTTTATCTTTTCCCTCATTTGCTCTTTCTTCCCTCATTCTCTCATTCCCTCTTTCTTTCTCTCTTTCCGTTTATTTTGGAAAGGGCCTCTGAGATCACTGAGTCCAACCTTTTCCTCCCTTCCTCAGTTCCTCCCTCTCATTATGATTGCAATGACAGCATTTAACTGTACCGGTTTAGTGCAAGGGAATTTGCAATTGTGTTGTGGAGCCAAGCTAATAGTTTTGTTTGGGAGATGAAGCTCTCACTTCATGACTGGGTACTGTTCATGAGGATCCAGTCTTTGGAGTCCCGTGGTGAAAGTGAAATGACAACCAAGTGACCAGGGGGCCTCATCTGGCACCTTGGCAAGTGCTCTTCATGTCTCCTGGATGCAATGAAAAAGCAAGCCACACATCACCATTCAAGCCCCCGTAGGGCTTCATCTTGTTTCCTTTATTACAATGAAGAAAATGTATAATACAGTCAGGGCTTTCAACCTGGGAGGTTGTGTGAAAGCTCAGTTTTTTCTCCAAATTCAAATGACATAAAAGTTCATGAGGTTCCCAGCAATCCTCATTATTTAGTATGCACAAATATGTTCTCAGGTGATGAACAGGTGATGAGAAGCAGCAGGAAGGAGACACTGGAGAATGCAAATAAAGATGTGCCCACCCTGTGACTCTTGACAGAAGGAGAGAGTCCAAATGAGCACTGGGTCCTGTATCAGAAAGAGATGGTGGTAACCTCTTCTTTCTTTGAAATAAGTGAGCAGAAAACTCCGTGCATGGTTTTTGTTTGTTTGGGTTTATATGTTTGGTTTTTGATTTTTGTGTTTTTTTGGTTTGGTTTGGGTTTTTTTGTTTGTTTGTTTATTTTTTGGGTTTTTTTTGTGTTTTGTTTTGTGTTTTTTTTTCCCCTCCATGTACTCTCTTGAAGATGTCTGGTTTCTCCCAGTGTTTTTGTTTATTTATAGACATTTTTGTGGCTCTCATCACTGTAGTACCTGGCAAATTTCTTGTGTCACGTAATTGAGTCTATACAAAATGCATGTTCTCAATGGGGAAAGCTGCACTCTGCTTTTGGAAGGGCTTTGTGCCCAGCTATAAAAACTGCTTTTGCAATGTTGTATCTTTCCATGTGTGAGTGGAGAAACGCAGATTGTTGTTAAGGTGGTGTGCCCACACACCCACCACTCCCCTGCATGGGGTTGTGGCATCTGACTCGCAGTCTGGGGTGTGAGTGGGAAGTGGGCACTGCTGGGATATTTGGATTTGACACCTGTCTGGGGAGCCTGAGTCGTGCTCCTGCCTTCCTTACTCCTCCTGGCACCTCCTGCATAACCAGCAGTGGGCTGAAAGGCCACCAACTCACGCACAGTGACCCTAAATGGGGAGGCACAAAGTCCCCTGGAGATTCTTTTTTCTTATTTTTGTCACATCTGTATGGGCCAGGGCTTCTAGGAAGGCCAGCACATCCCTTCAGCACTGAGTTTGCAGGAGGAGATGCAGCAAGTGCTGGGGAGAGGCTGGACCTTTTCGTGGAGCCAGCAGCATCAGGAGCTGAAACTAGTCACCTCCTGTCCTTGTGTGGCTTGTGTCACACCCTCTAAAGGAGAGTGACTGTATCCTGCACTTCTGTGGAGTATTTCACAGGGAAATGTCCTCCTGGTATCTGATACCACGGTCATGGGTGCCCTGCAGAGTTAACAGGAAGGACTTCGAGGGCAAGCTGACAGTTTTGCGCTGGAAGTCGCAGCAAAGATCTGCCAGTCACACCAGCCAGTTCTGTCTCAGCAGAAGTCTGACTTTGAGAGGTCTCAGACCAGCATAGATGACCTTCCACAGAATCAGGTGAGGGAAAACTCTGCTTTTCTTATAAAAACACAGATTTGATGAGGCTGTGCACCAGTTACAGTGACAGTCCCACACATGTTCCCTGGCTCAGGTGGACAACCAGCAGAGTGGTGCCTGGCATGGCAGAACTTGGGGGCCAATATTCAGGTGAACAGGAGATAGTGTTTAAAAACAAGAGTTGACTCTTAGAGACTACCTACCTTCAGCAGAGGAGACCGCTGCCCAGCCAGGACTGACTGACAGCCTGCCACTGATACACCTCTTAGGCAGGAATTTGTAAAATGTGTGGTGGTCCAAGTCTCATGACAGTACCAACTGCAGTCAGTGTGAACACACTGGAGGAAATTAATTTGTGCCTTCTCATTTTGAGAACAGTTTGTTTCTCCCATGTCAGAAAAAAAAAAAAAAAAGAAAAAAAAAAAAGGTTTTAGCTGCATTGCTTTAGTGCATCTTGTAGAGTCCTGGATCCTCAGAGGTGGAAGTAACCAGCTGCACTCACACCTACAAACACCTCCTTGCTTCCTCAGTCAGTTGTGAAAATCCTTAGCCGTGTTTGTGTTCCTCATTGTAGTCTGGTTTTGGCAGGCACGTAGGTAACAGAGGGTTTCTTCACCACCTCCCAGGTGCTACTAACACGTTTTATTACCTGGCTGAATCAGGCCCTACTGAGGCACAGCTGTCCCTAGTTGCTAAAGGCCATAAGAGCAGAATTGGGCTTGTCTGAATCTCCAGCAGCAAATAAGAAAGGGTTATTGCCTTTCTCCGAAGTGGGAAAACTTGTATGCTGTTTTTTGGGAGTGAATAACCACAACCCTAATTGAACGCTGAGAATAATCATGTTTCCAGGTGTTTGAATTGTTGAGCTGTGTCTTATTGGTGTGTTTTCCTTTCCTTGTAATGCCTGTGTTTTATGCAAGGCAAACAAGGTGAGGTATTGCTGCCTGAACGTGAAAGACATCATTAACATGAGGTGCCACTCACCGATGGGTTTGGAGCCTGGATGAGGAAGTCTTTAGCCAAGCACTAACAGATCAGGCAACATTCACGTCTCTCTAGCTGAGAAATACTGAGAAATTCCAGAAGCATTTAAGTGGGTTTTAGAGTGGCTGCAGACTTTATCCTTAAAGCCTCCTGCCACTGACAGGGGAAGGCGGTGCGACCGGAGCGCACATGGGGAGCTCGCCGAGCAGCAGCAGCAGCAGCAGATGGTCCTGTCGAGGCGTGATTAATTGTTTTCTAGTGCCACCGTGAGGACTGCCGGCTCCGCCGGGTGGGATGGTGCTAAAAAAGAGCGGGGAGGGCACACAGGGAGAGGAGACACCTCAGAGCCGGCGCTGGGATCCGGCACTCTCCCCGGTGCGCACAGAAGCAGCGCCCGGAGCGATGGGGTTCTCCCCGGTGGACAGAGCCCGGAGAGATGGGGGTGTCTCCTGTGGGTACAGTCCGGAGGGATGGGGGGTCTCCCCGGTGGGAACAACCCAGAGGGATGGAAGTTTCCCTAGTGGGGACAATTCGGAGGGATGAAAGATGCCCCGGTGGGGACAACTCTGAGAGATGGGGGTCTCCCCGGTGGGCACAGCCAGTGCTCCGAAGTGACAGAGGTCTCCCGGGCTCGTCCTGGGCTTTCCAGGTGAGACGAGAGCCCGAGCCCGTGCCAAAGTGACCAGTGAATTTCGGCATCTCTCCCTCTGCCACGGAAGGCACCGTCGGCTGCGCTGACCATCGCCTTTTAACATGAGGGCGCAAAGGGTCAGTTTTGCCAGGAGTTTAGGCTGGAAGCATCGGCTTAGGTTGAGATCCATTAGAGTAAATAAATCGGTCTGCGGAGAGGGCTGGTGATGCTAAAGGAGGTCTCTGAGCAATCCCAGCTCAGCCGTGCTTTCCTGGTTTGAAAACCTGGGAAGGAAGGTCAACAGAGCAACAGAATACCTACAGAAGCCATGCCATGGCTCTTATCCTTCATCTGTGTGCTTCAGTGATACATAAAAAGTGGTTCTGTGAGGATGTACATCATGCAGTCCTCCATGAGCATGCATCCTGGTTGGTTTGTTTGTTTGTTTGTGTCATATTTACACATCACTCAGAAGAGTAAATAAAATCTGTGTATTTCATCTTACCCTGCAAAGCTGGCCAAAACAAGTGACAGGCTGGCAGTCATGTGGGGATATCTGGTGTATCTCGGTATGTCCAATGATGTTTTGGGAGGAAGCGTGCAGTAAGTTAAAAACAGGTTAAGGCACTGCTTTGGGACTCTTGAGACCTGGCGTCAATTCCCAGCTCTGCCACGGACTCCCAGTGTGACCTGAGGCAAGCTATTTCCCTCCCAAAACACTTTCATAGTCAGAGAAGGCAAAATCCTACTTCATGTGAGTTTTGCCTTTGACTTGATGGAGCCAGCTCCCGCCCACGCATTTCAGAGCCCAAAGATTAAATGTAGGCTTAAGCACTTTGCTGAAATTGTGCCAGAACTTTCCTTGCATTTCAGCTTCCTACACCTAGAAGAGGAACAAAGATCACTTCCCTATTCCCACTCACTTTGCATGCTATGGCTGAAGTTTGGTGTAGGACTGAGTGTAATTACTGTGACCATGCTTGCACACTGGCCTGTTCCCCTGATAACCTGCAGCTCAAGTGAGAACCAGACTTGTTGGAGGCCTTGTGTTTGGCTGTCTTCATTTGCACTCAGGTGCTGTTGTGCCTTACCAGCCTCTTTGCACTGAAAGAGGCTTTCTCCACTGCCAGCAGATAACTGGGATTTAATAAGTCACAGCCTGTATTACTGGAGAAAAATCAATGTCTCTGCTGAGGAAAATGGTGAAGTTTCTAGTGAGAGCCTCCTATACTTGTAACACATTTTCTTTTTTTTCCATCGAATGATCAGCTGTGACAATGTACAGCTAAGTTTATATAACTGGCACCTTCCAGTGCTCCCCTAAACAGGATATTCCTGTTGACAAAGGACTTGTGCATTTGCCTAAACCAACAGTTGTAAGTTTCAGCAGCCCTTGACAGGTACAAACAAGGAACCACATGGATAGCTGAGGGCAGGAGGGATTATTGTGCTTAGCAAGGAATAGACTTTGGCATTTACATGCATATCACGGATACGCTCTACAAGGTAAACAAATATGGCATAAAAGCATATTTGGCTATTCAAATGGCCTGATTGTTCCTATTATGATGATGTCTCCCAGCATGTATTTAGTAACACGCTAATTGACTTTGCATGAATCAGGAAGAAAACTTTTCACTATCTGTTTCAGGATGGTTTCTGACGATATTGTCTTTAAAGTTTTATTTATTTATTTCAGGGGGACTGTTTGAAATTAAAATAGAGCCTGGCTCCCGCTGGCATGCCAGGCTGTCCTGTGCCAGGGTGGATGTTTGCCAGGGCAGAGGCTGTTGTGGGAAGCTGTGGCTTGAGGTGAGGCGTCTGCAAGTCCCTCCTCCAGGTCCAGGTCCTCCTCTTGCCCGGACAGTGGATGTGCCAGGGGCAGTTTGGCTCGGCCGGGCACAGAGCAACCTGAATATGCAAAGCAGTAACCAAAGACAGCCTCTGTGAGACCCAGGTTAGCTAAGCCTGGGGTGCATATGCATGGCTCCAGCCTGATGGTTACAGACAAGGAACACAACCAGAGCTCCAGGACACTCAGCAAACTACTCACCCTCCACACCGGGTTTTTGATTTCAGGGCATTAAACGCATCAAGCAGTTTTGTTTAGCTCTTCTGAAGAGGAAGTTAAAAAAGTCCATGAGGGGGAAGCAGAAAGCAAACAGGCCATTCAATTCACCAGCCCTCCATGCTGGGGATGTGCATTAGGACAGCAAACAAGATTTTTATACATCTGGTTGATAAAATGGCTATTAATGCTTCTCTAGTTATGACCATAAATTTGTTCTGGTCATACAACAACAGTTGGCAAACTGAATCATAACCAGCAAGATAAACACTTGTGGCAAAGTAACCTTTGCCCCCACATTTGAGCTAAGTATTTAAAGTGAATCTAATCAGTCAATTTATTTTACCCTCATTGCATCTAGAAAACTTCTGGGATCTGGCACAAAATTTCCCTGTGTGCTGGTTGTTTAATGTGGTTGGAGGGTTACCCTTATGGGGAAAGCCAGGCAGGTAGGTACTGTGCAGAAGTTCAAAAAGCCCAGTGTTTGTTGGCTGTGGTATGACAGAGGTGCCAGGGCCAGGCTGCTGCTCCAGCAGAGCTTCTATGTCCTACCAGCCATGGCAGGGACCACAAGAGAGTGGCACTCAAGGGAAAACAATGAACAACCTTCCCCTGGCTCCACAGATCATTGCTGAACTGCCTGGTGGAGGTGCACATCCTGAAATGCCATCAGCCAGTGCTCAGGCATCTCCCTTCCCCCACAGATGACAACATTTTATGCCTGGCAGTTCACAGGCACCCCGTCAACAAGGGATGGTGGAGGAGCAAGAACGGAAAGCTGTCCCTCAGACAGTACTTGATGGGGAGCGTCAAACTCTTGTTTCAGACCCACTGTGCTCTGAGGAGCATGCAAAAAAATCAGCCCTGGTCAGCAGGACCTGGGGGCATGGCAGTGGAAGCTCTTTGGAAACACACCAGAGGTCATGCTGCCTCTGGAGGCATAACCCATCTTTATCCACAACCACGGGTGCTCCTTAGGAGCCCTGGGAGCCTTAAAACCCAGGCTGTGCTCTGGGCTGAAGCAGTGCCAGCGCTGCAGCAGTGCTGCCAGCCCCAGCAGGGACCCCAAAGCTGTTCCCACCTCTCCTGCTGCCCCACTGCAGTGTGTTCAACATAAGGGAAAACACATTTAGAAAGAAAACAGGGTGGGGAAGGAGTCAAAAGTTTGTCAGTGTCTCAGAGTGGTCCTCTGAAGCCTTTTCAAGTAACTTCAGCCCAGTTTTAAAACAGGCAGTACACTGGTATTTTTGGAAGTATAACTCCAGCTTTTTCAGTGTATAAGAGCTGTGCATGGTCAGTGGGGCCTTGATTTTGTCTGGGCTTGAAGGCACAGCCATCATATAAATAACCACCAAACATTTCAAAGCCTTTGAAAACATTTCATTTAATTTAACATTTTAATGCTAGGAATGAACTAGGAATTAGGTGTGGTGGTTTCACATATTTTTGGAACCTGTTTATCCATCTTTTATTAAGACTTTGAGAAGGCAGCTCAAAATACCTCAGTGACTCCAGTGATGCTGTAATTTCTGCTTCTTTGTTTTCTGAATATGATTAAGTTAAATTCCTGTCTCCATCTCAAGCTGCTTCCTGGAGAGGCACTTAGAGGCCAGCATCACATTGGTTTCGTTTGTTTTCAGATCAATGACTGAGCTGGTGAGAAAAGACTTGAAAACCTGTTTTGTATCTGGCATTATCTTAGATTTACCCTACCCACTTGTCTTCCAGATAAATTTTAGATATTGTCTTCTTTTGAGAAAGATGGCAATTGAATAATTGCTAATAAAATGTATTCTGAACTCACAATGCTTGCTGTCCTTTCAAAAACTGACATCCTTTAGGAGTGGAAAATCATTCCAACCAGCTAACTTTCATCTCACATCTCATTTCAGGGAGAGCATTTTCCCAAGAGTCTTTGGCCATGGTTGCCTCACCGGCAGCACCCTGAAGCACTTTAGCATTGAGATGCTTGGATTTTTTTCCTGCCCTGCTGCTTCTTCCAAAACAAAATGCAAGTGACCTCAGCCCAGCTTTATCTGGCATCTCAGCATCCACAGAACTACGTGCTTTGAGGGGAAGTTGCTGTAACACCATGTCTGTGACCAGCTGTTGGTAATATGGACCAGCATGTACAGTGGGAGGCTTGTTAAAGAAGTAACTTCATGTGCTGTGCAATACAAGGAAAGATCTAAAGAAAATTATGTGCTCATAAAGAAGCATGAATTTGGGTCTGGAAAAGTCTTCCTCTGCTAAGTCACTTTTCTGCAACTATTTGCATAGAACATGAGTATCCAGACATTCATCAGCCATGGAGGCCATGCCCCTGCCCACATCACAGATCTGGTCTTTTTTGTGGCATCACAATGCGTTACAGACTCAAACCACCACAGAGGGGTTTAAAGAGTTTTAGCTGTCCTGTGCCTCTTTGTTTTGCAGTAAGTTATCCCAGGTCAACTGAGATACAGTTCCTCCTGGCATACACAGCACAGACTGGTTTTCATGACATGGTAAATGGCCCTTAAGTGTCACCAAGGATTTTGTTTTTCATCAAAACTCTAAAGACAGGGTATTACCAACTCACAGAAACTTTTCCTTCTGTCTGAGGAAGGATATGTGCAAAACTGAGATCCTCAAAAGGCAAATTTAAGTACTGCCTTGCAATGGAAGTGGACCTTTGACTCCCTGATTCCTTCAGTTCCTCACCTACCTAAAGGCTGGGCAGTTCAGTCTGTTTTGGTTTTTTGTTTTGTTTTTGCTTTTGTTTGTTTGTTTGTTGTTTTTGTTTGGGGTTTTGTGTGGTTTTTTTTGCTTGTTTGGTTTTTTTGTTCGGTTGTGGGGGTTTTTTGTTTTTGGTTTTGGTTTTTTTTGGTTGGTTGGTTGGTTGGGGTTTTTTTTGCTTGTTTTGTTTTTTGTTTGTGTTTGTTTTTGTTTTTTGTTTGGTTAGGTTTGGTTTTGTTTGTTTTTTTAGGTTGGTTGGTTGGTTTGTATTTTTCATTGTTTTTTGTTTGTGGTTTTGTTTTTTTGTGTTTTGTTTTGTTTTTTTTTTTAATTTGGGGGATTATTTTATTGGGTTTTTTTGGTTGGTTGGTTTTTTTTGGTTGGTTGGTTGGTGTGGTTTGGTTTTGAGAGGTTTTGTTTGTTCGTTTTAGGCAAATTGCATTCAATATTCTAAATGGACAAAGCAGTTTGCAGAATCCATAACTGCAGGCTGATGCGTCTCCCCTAGTGGAATACTAGCGGATCCAGGGGAGATTCTTCTGCACAAGACCTGACATTCACAAATGCAGAATGAAGTTGTTGTGAATGAATGTTTAAGGTCAATCAATAAAAACAAACAAACAAACAAACAAACAAAAAACAAACAAAAAAACCCCCTCATCTTCCTCCATGAAACAATGCTTCAGTCCCTACAAGAATCACTATCACTGTAGTAAGAGTTAGACAGTGCAGATGGTTCAAACACCTTTGCATTGCTTTTTTTTTTTTTTTTCCCGTTCCCCTTCCCAGTGACCAGGGCAGGCCCAAGCAGAAGTGTCTCCTTTTTTGCACCACTGCTTGGAGCAACAGCAAGTGTCCCGTGTACCTTTGTATCTCTCCCTTCTTTTGCTCCAAAAAGTTAACACAACAGTTACCACAGTGGGCGAAGGAGCCCTCAGCCCTGCACAGAGACGATTCTTTCCACTGGGATGAACAGGATACTTTTCAGCTCACCTGCACAAAGCAGATTAGCCTCTTCAGGGTTGCCCTCCCTCGACTTTCCTCCCACATGCTCGTCTCGTCCGGATCGCTGCATGAGGGATGGAATTAAACTCCCTCCTTTGGAGTGAGAGCTGCAAGTTTGGAGAAGGGAACACTACCACCTTCAGAGGGTTGGTGGAAGAACAGCTAGAAGTGCACATGGGCTGTCTCCAAGCTTGACTGCGAGAGCTGGAATGGAAACACCCACGGCTGCTGCTGATTCTTCTGCTCCTGGATGTCTTTAGCTAGCTCCTCCTGCCAGCTGCAGCAAATCTCTCATCATCATTCTGACTTTGTGTTTAAACGCACTAGCAGATACAATCTAGGGTTATTTAGTTTTGTTTTGTTTTAAATTTTTGTTGTGTTTCATTGCTTTAATTTGCTGATATGTAAGTGCATGAATTCAGTTTGAAGGGTCTGGGCTTTCCACTGAGTATTAAAAGCAGTTGTGAAAAAAGCCTAAGCTAAAGAAGTCCAGAACTGGACTAATCAGTTTTCTTGTAGCAGAACTCACTTTTCACGGTGAAATTGCATCTTCTGTCCAGCTGCTTGTCTGTTCTTGCCTGCACAGCAGTGCCTTTGCACCAGGAGGTGCTGGTCCATCACATTTCCTCTAAGCAGGGCATTCCAGCTTTGTCAAGTGTCCTTTACATGGTTTTTATTAGGGCTAACACTATAAGGAAAGAAAGAGAACTCTAGGTACTGTTATGTGCCTTCAGATAGCAGCCCATGTGCAGTGTGCCATGCAGATCCAGTCCATGGAAGGGCCATCCCATTTTGGTCATTTGAGACACCCCAGAATTTGAGAAGCGAATCTATTCATCATTTTTGCTGTCAAATGAAGATGATCTTCAAAGGAGAGGTTATTGCTGAACTTTTAGGTAAAGGCAAGGCCATGTGGGGGGGTGTAATCCTGGTACCAAGAGGGAATTGCTTGGTCCATCACCCAGACCTGGGGGGCTGCCCCACAGCTGAGGGATGTCTGAGGAGTCTCAACCACTGCCTGTCAATACTACACAGGGGGATTAATGAGGAGGAAGCATCTGAACTTGGAAGCACAGACTCAGTGACAAGGGGGCTGCTAAACTGGTGTATCTGCCCTGGAGGCAGCCACGGTCATGGGTGGGTTACATCAACGCCTGCTTAGGGAACTTCTATCTGGCTTGAAGGCAAAACACACCTTTATCACCACAGTGTGACAACCTGTGGATGGGGTTCCAACAGCTGCAGGAGGGCAGGAGCGCCTTGGGCATCCCACAGCTGGGCTTGAAGAGCAGCCCAGTTAGAAACACGGCTGTTTCAGGCCATGCCATGCTATTTCAAGAACATTGACCTGGCAGCCAAGAAAGGATGAACTTATGTAAGCACCGTCCAGTGATCCAAAACCACTTCTAATAAAGAGCTGTTAGGCTAATGCATAATAAGCCCTAGAGCAGAGGTCTTGGACCAAATTACTGCCTCATGCCTGCTGCTGCAGAGATTTCTGTGGGAAAACCGCAGGAGGGCTGTTAATCAAAGGAAAGCAGTGCCAGTCTGGCTGCAGTGGAACAGCCCCAATGTGCTCTTGGTGCTGGGGAGCACCGTGCCAGGAGGAGGCGGCCTGTTTTGGATGCTGCTGTGTGTGCATAATTGGACACGCCTGATCCGGGCAGCCTCGCCAAGACTCTGGTGAGGTTTGCAAATGTGTTTGGCAAAAAGGGTGCCAGGAAGAGCTGCTGAGCCTAAATGTCCTGGAAGTTTCACCTCTTCTGGGAAATCCTCTTCTGGAGTGTATGAAACAGACTCCCCCCCAACAGCCACTGTCAGAGGGTGGTGGGTGGCACAAATCAGCAAATTTTACGCTTGCTTCTTAGGAGATGTAAGGATCAAGCAAAAAAAAAAAAAAAATCCTGAATCCCATGCCATTTGAATGAGCAGGTCTTATATTTTGGTGCAAGGAATAAATGCCTATGAACCTAGAGATAATTTTGGTGCAGAAATATGACTTCAGTTTCTCAGCTCCTGGACAAGACAGTCTGATATTTCTTATTACTGGCATGACTAGCTGATGAATAAATACCGAGGAGAGAGGCATCCAAGAATGCATTGCCTCTGACTTCTGCTTGTTCTAGAAGGACAAAAAACAACTGTGCAGCAGTGACTCACACTTGACACTTCTCCCTTAGGGGTCAGCTGGTTGTTCTTATCATTTGGCTTCAAATGGTGAGAAGAAGATTCACACTTTCTAAGAATCAAAAATGTCAATCCTGTTCCCAACAGAATCTATGCATTTATGCAATTCTCTTTGTTTGTATCAGTCAGATCAGACCCCAACCTGAACACTCCTACCATATCTTAAAACAACCTAAGTATTTTATATTCCTCTCTTGGAAATGTGACAAGCCACACCAGAGTTGAAAGAGAAATTTTTCTGTCGAGATCACAACCAAATCATAACCAAAGTGTCAGCGTGGGAGCCGTGCTTACAGTATTTGGGTTTCAGCTGCCATGTCTGCAAGGTTTGTGCATCGCTCTGTGTGTGTGACTCCTGTTTAATGGGCACAGTAAACCTTTGTTTACACACAAACCTTTCCTTCGCTTAAGTAATGAGGCATCCCGAGGTTGCAGCACATGCTGACGAAAGCAAGAAGAAACACACTTCATAAGGCATCCCCTGTGCCATGTGTCTGATGCATCAACAAATTCAGCCCTTTGTAAAAGGAGTGCACCAGCAGCAGTGGTGTGGCTCAGAGCCCCAGGTCTCGATATTAGCCTGCCTCCACTGCACCCCATGTAGGAGCACAGCATTTGTGTTCAGCCCTGGCTCCTCCTATCTCAGTACAAATTTAAAAAAAATATATATATTTTTGAGTCACAAAGAACACTCATCACTTTTGAGCCAAGAGGGAGTGTGAAAGCCCAGTCCTACAACAGAGTTGAGTCCTGTCTGACCCCAAGGGCATCCGTAGGTGGCACTGGGTGCATTCCCAAAGGGGATACAGACCCAGCTCACTCTGGCCAGCTGGTGAGTGTGTTCAGTGAGGTATCTCCAGAGGGGTGAAACCCTGCAAAACCTGAGTGCTGCGTCAGGTCATCACACAAACTACCGTGTTGCCAAGTGACCTCAGGCATACCTTTCCCCTGTGTGTGGCACCACGAGGAGGTTCTGCCACTGACCTAGAGACCTTGTGACACAGTGGGAGAGACATGGAATGGCTCCCGTGGGATGCCTGCCAAATTAGCAGCGGGGCTGGGAGCAGATCCCAGTCTCTTTGCCAGCCAGGGTGCAGCAGCACTGCGCCTCCGACTGGACCCCCAAATGCCACAGGCCGACCCTTTTTTTCCCAAGCTTTGCAACAGCAACAGAGCAACAGCAAGTGCTGGGAACAAGTGTCCTGAAATTATGGAACCTCTTGTCAAATTTCAGTTTTGGCTGGAGAACTCTGACTTGCTCATGAGGCAGTGGTAATTATTTTTAAAATCGTTGTATGGCACAAGGTAGCAAGAGGAGATCAAATCAGTCCCATAATAATGAACTCAAGAACAAAAAAAGAAAATCACAGCCCCCTGTCAGCAGCCATCACATCACTCTTCTGACCTCTCCAAGCCTCTGTGAGCAGACTCTGTGAGAAATGAAGCCATGAATTATCCAGCCCTGTGGCTACAGCTCACACCAGGGCCCCTGTGGGGGCTTTTTCCCTTGGTTTTCAAGCTGTAATATTAAAAAAACTGTGAAAATAACCACTTGTTTATGTAGCAGTACAGCACATTTTGTTGCACATGCTGTGACACTGAGCTGGGGATGTTGTAGGGGCTTTGTGCTGGGGTGGTGACCCTTCTACCAGGATTTCAGCATAGACTCACATTCCAAATTCCAGATCTTCCTTCTCATATGAATATGAGAAGCATTTAGCAGCATGTTCACACCACCACCACAGCATTTTCTGTCCCTAGCACACTGTGGTGATGCCTGACAAAGTTAGGGAAGATGGGACCCACTGCTCTAAGTCAGGCTGGTTTTCCTCAGCTCTACCACCAAAAAAAAACCCCAAGACCCCCACCGCAGAAATCTTAAAGGAATACTCCTCAATGATTATTAAGAACACCTTCAGCTGTTTGCTTTCCATGCACCTTACAGAAGTCTGGAATTCAGCTTGTGGTTCTAGGTTTTGTCCCAAAGGCCTGCATCCTGGAATTTGATTCATGGAAGATCTGTATTTGGCCGTGAAACTAAATAGCTCCCAGATGGCTCCTTTTTCCTCAGAGTTTGAACATGTTTCAGTGTGTTGTTTAGCATATGGGAAAAGCAAACAAAACAAACCCACTGTTTCATCAGACTTATCTGAAATTTGTATCCAGGATTTATAAACAAAGAAGCCGAGTGTTTCACAGTAAAACATGGCAAGCAACCATGTGAGCTTGGGCTGCTAGTGCTGTCCTCGTGGGAGAGCTGGCAGATGGGTGTTAAACCAGCATGAGCAGCAAACCTGATGCATGCTGAGACTCAGCAATACACAGTGTGCATCGAGTACAGATAAACACAGACAGATAAACAGCTAGTGATGAGCAAAGAGCTCTGAAGGCTTGCTGTTCTTTGTCACTGTTCTGTTGTTATGCACACACTGATTAAATCCTCACACATATGAGTCTCTGCTCAAGGAAGCCTATGCAGAAATGTATCACAATGATGTTCACTGCTTTTAGTCTTCATAGTGGTGACCCACCATGCTTTGATTCTGATCCATCTTGTAAAAAGTGTGTAGAAGGGGAGCAAGACCTGTTTCTAATTTGCTTTTTATTTATTTATGTATTTATTTAATTTTATTTTTTTAGGGTCAACTCTTGGGTTTCCCAGGTTTGGATCATCTATCCCTGCAGCCTGTGGGTAGAGGCAAATATCTCTGTAGTGGGAGCTTAGAGCAAGTGCAGCACCAGGATTATCCCCTCCATCCTCCCTGGATGTCCAGACCATGTTGCCACAAGCTCCAGGGAGGGCTGCTGGATCAGCAGGGCTGATATCACTTGCTGTTCCTCTCCTGCTCATCACAGATTCAACATGGGGCTTATATCTGGTTTACCTTCAGGCTCGACTCTCTCAGGGATAGCAGTTGTGGCCAAATGCAAAGCTCCTATAAAGCTATCAGCCCCTGACGTAGCCAGAGTTACCACAGAGGTGGTGCCTGTGTCTTCCCTGAGGCCAGGGCACATGGATGGGGTTGTTCATGACATCCCACTACAGTGGAACAAAATGGCTCAAAGTGGTTTTCCCAAGTCTCAGCCCACTGGGGGATGTTTGAGTGTCTGTTTCTGTGCAGATCCCTGCTCACTGGAAGATGCCATTTCACCCAGACCTGCATGTGCTTCCTACAAATATTGGACCCATCCAATGACAGGTAGGGGCGGGAAGTCTTCAAGAGGAGACAATCACCAAAATGCTAAGTATGGATGAGACAGTGAGCCATCAAGAGGCTGTGGAGCATGGACCAACACAAATACAACAGTCAGATAAGCCTGAGTGTTCTTAGGAGAAATCCAGGCTCTTTTTTTTTTTTTTTTTTTTTGGCAGTGAAGGACACAGAGGTGCAGAGACACTCTCACAAACACCATTTCCCATACAGGCCAGACAGAAACCAAGCTTGTTCTCCCAGTGTACAACACAAGCTTCATGGTGCTGACGGAGTCACAGCAGCTCAGGATTGGCACATGGTGTGGAAAGAGGGGCCATGAAAACTGAGGAACACCAAGTCATGTATTTCACGTTGTACAATGGTAATTTAAAGCAAAGGCAACAAAGCACTTCAGGATTCTCATTGCTATTATGGCAAGCCACAGCATTTTCTATTACATTTTTGGAAATATGGAGCAAAAAGGATTAAGTAAGTCATCTAAGAGTGACATCCTGGAAGTCCCCGCACTTCCAGGTTTTGAGGCAAAATCACTGATTTCAGTCTTACAGCCAGGACACCGAGGTAGAGAAAAATACTAATTAGTTGCATTGCAAGGCAGTGATCAGAAAAAAACCCAACCCAGTACACAAGAATAAATCAGCCCCAAAGCGCATGTCATTCCCCATGCGCTTTTCTTCCACTGTGACCAACACCATCTGCTTCAAGAGAGAGGCATATGCTGCTGTATTGAGGCTACTCTGGAACCCAGCTTTGCTCATTTAGAGTATTTGGGTGTCCACACTACAGCACAATCCAGAAAGAACACACTTAAAAGCAAGGGCATTCCACATGCTACAGTGTCAGCATCTGTTAACATCTGTTAACATCTAACAAGAGGAGTGGAAAGTTGGAAGTGGACACATTCAGACTGGGAATGAGGGCTGCCCTTTTACTGGGTGATGTTGGAAGCCACAGAGCCACTGCCCCACAACACACTCACACCATGTCAGGAAAGGAAGTTGTTTACACATTCAAACCAGTTATTGATCTCAACATATTCTCAGTTGCAAAATATCTGGTGATGAAGATCAGGGCCAGGAGACCTGCTAGTCCTCTCTTTCAAATCCAGTGAAAATGAACCATCCTCATCCTCTCTCTTTCCGTACTTTCTCAGTTGATCCTTCATCTGGATCTCCACTCTGTGTATTGCTTTTTTGTTGCAGCCCATGTGCTCCATGAGAGGGAAGCTGGCATGACTTTGGAGGGTCTGGAGTGTTATCTGTCACTGGCTGGAGCTCTACATGTTCCTTCAAAGAAAGGTCAGAATGACCTCTGCTCTCAGGAGTGATGTGGTCCATTCCCACCAGAACTGTAGGATTATCACTATAGACTTTCTGAGTTTTAATGTCCTCTTGTACCAAGCATGAAGTGTTAAGAGCTGGAAGGTACAGAGGTTCCACGTCAGCCCAAGGCTAAGGATTTCCATGCCAGCTCCAGAGCTACTTGTGGGCAACTCAGGCTGGCACAGTGAGTCACATACTGGAAAGCTGCAAGGTCTGAACACGTTGGTTGTTCTGTCACCTCATTTGTGAAGTGGACAGTTAGAATGTATTCTCTAACTACCTTCAATGCCAAAGCAGAGTAAAGCATCACAGAATCATTTGGGTTGGAAAAAAAACTCTGAGTTCAAGTCCAACCTTTCACTGATCACAACCTTGTCAACCAGACCATGGCACTGAGTGTCTTGAACATCTCCAGGGGGACAGGCAGTGCATCCCAATGCTTAACAACCCTCCCCTTGAAGAAATTGCTCGTGATGCCCAATCTAAACCTCTCCTGGTGCAGCTTGAGGCAATTTTCTCTCATCTTGTTGATAGTTATCTGGGAGAAAAGACCAACTCACTCCTGGCTACAGCCTCGTGTCAGAGAGTTGTAGAGAGCAGTAAGTACATCTCTAAACCTTCTTTTCACCAGGCCATGTTCAGTCCCCACACCCTGTGCACTCAGATATCCCCTCCCTCAACTGTTGCATGCATGCTCTAAGTGACCTTTGCATAAGAAGCTTAACTGCAGTGGAATTGTCTGTTGGCATTGAAACAACAGAATTTTTCACCACTCTTTCTCAGGGAGGACCCCCCTTTGCCTCTCGCATGTTTATGAAGAAAATTGGGTCAGATCCTTCACAGTAATGGCACAGTTGCCACCAGGACCAAGCCCCTGCATCACACTCCCAGCTGTTATGACCACACAAGGACACAGGTGGCTGCTGTGGCATTTCATTTTTATTTATTTTTTTGTCCCGCACAAGATATTAGTCCTCAGGCCTTGTTCTTTAACTCTGTTAACTCCTCAGTGTGAAAGTCCCTGCTGAAGTCACAAAAAAGATATGTTTCCCATTCAGGCTCTGTCAGTGGAGTTGAATTTTCTCCACGAATAATCAGTAAACCCAACTGACACACAAAAGCAAATCAGTGCAGAGAAAGTGTTTGCTGCTGCAGATTTTTCCATAAGATTTGGAAACAATCATTTGCCATCACCTGCCATAAGTGCTGCCTTTATTTTTTTTGCTTGTTTGTTTGTTTGTTTGGTTTGGGGTTTTTTTGGTTGTTTGTTTGGGGTTTTTTTGTTGTTTTTTTTTTTTTTTTGAATGGAGTCCAACACAGTTGAATGTCACATGATGAGATGGTGCTCATCCTAGACACTTTGTGTGAGATGAACCACCACTAAGCAAGGTGCTGTTAAATATACAACAACCTCTGCTGAAATGTAGGCAGATGACAGTGTTGGGGCTCTCCCTCTGGCTCAGCTGCAGGGGTAACAACCCTCCAGTACCTGCAGTTTGGGATGTGAGATGACTTGTAGCATTCTGCATCCAGCAGAAGAAAGAAGTAGAACATGTGTGTTAAGTGGCTCCTCATGCATGTGGAGCTGAGTGTGGGAGGCTGGACTGGAGACCACTTGCAGTGTTTGGGATTTTGTCAGGGATGCCAAGCAAGGCAACCTTTATATTACCAGTGATCACACATACCACATCTAGAAAAAGGAGTCAGTACAGAGCACTCAAACTGGCATGAGGGTGGAGGACCGGGATCTGTGAGTGTGTGTGGAAATACAAGGTCAAGAAAAGCTCTTTTATGGCAAAATAAGCAGAACAATGTTACTTGTTCGGCTGACGGCCCACTTGGTAGCATTTCCCAACACTGGTGCACAAGTAGATTGCCTGTCAGGAAACATTGACATTCCCCTGTGTTTACAGGTGGTATGGGGAGACCCCTTCCCTGACACATGTCATTGATGGCATTTCTGCTGCCCTTTTCAGTGGCCAGCATGTACAGACAGGCAGGGTGCTCCAGAAATAAGCAAGCTGAGAGAACTCCATCAGTTCTGGATAAGCTCTCTCCCCATGGAATCAATCCACCCACAGCACCCCGTGGGCAGAGGTGAGCCCACCACTCTCCAGTGGCCCAGATAAATGCTGGAGGTTTCACCTGGTGGTGGGGAGTGCTGATGAGGAGATCTGGGCAGGGCTGCTGGGAGGTGAGCCACCAGCACTGACTCCTGTGATCCTCTGCAATCCACCATATCCACCTGCCTGGATAGCTTTCCTTTAATGCTGGAATTGAACGGCCTTCTCTTGTGTGACCATACTTGTTCTCCTGCCTGCTCCTGGGATCACATGGGGACAGATATTTGGGAAAGGTGCACAGGGAATGAATGTAACAGCAGTGAAATAAGCAGAGATGGCAGACCTGTGTGTGAGGACTGGAGTAAAGTCTTACCTCAGTGGGATACAATAAGACACTCCTTGGGGATTACCAGACATATCTCCAGGAAACACACCAAAAGTCACATGAGTACCAGATGTGCTACTAGAATCCAAATCTCCTTTTCTTTAGTTTCATCTTTTGAATATTCAACAAACAAACAAACAAACCA
>VXAU01000228.1:300141-359820 GCA_013399695.1 Formicarius rufipectus
GGAAAGGAAAGGAAAGGAAAGGAAAGGAAAGGAAAGGAAAGGAAAGGAAAGGAAAGGAAAGGAAAGGAAAGGAAAGGAAAGGAAAGGAAAGGAAAGGGAGAATAAAAAAGTTAATTTGCATTTTTACAGCTTTGGCCAAATTCTATCTGTAACAAGGGCATGGAATCAAGTCTATCAATTTAAAATATATGGTTTAACCACATATGTGCTCAGTGAACCTTAAGAACAGTAATCTCAGTTGAGGGAGCAGGACTTGGCAGAGTTTTTGACCCATCCCATACACTCTCCTGAAGTTCCTCCCAGTGTAGATCATGCTCCAGTGCTGCTGCATGAGTATCTATGTCTGCTGTTACATGGGAAGATGTGAGGAACCCAAAGACAGTCCTTTACCACTGCGGGCTGCTGTCTCCAGGTTCTCCTCACTGCTGAGGGTGTTAAAGTCCCCACCAGCACATCAGCCTTGAACCAGAGATCAGATTGAGGAGGTGGGCTGAGCTGAGCGAAGCTGAATGATTTTGCCTTCCTAAACCACACCCTGGACAAAGCTCACTCCTGCCACGGCTGGTGAACAAGAAGAAGCAAGTCAGGGACCCAAAGACATCCTTCCCAACCCAGCTTGTGCTAGAGCAGCCACCAGAGCTGTCCCCTCTGTGTGATCCCAGTGCCCCCAACATGCCCTTGCTCCAGGTCACTGTGGGGATGGTGCAAACTCCTGGGCAGCAGACATAGACATTTGCTCAGGCCCACATTTCATGGAGCCATCCCAGGAGAAGAAACCAAGGAAAATCATGTCACCATGGGAAGACATGCACCAAAGCAATTTCCCTACAACTCTGCACCCAGTGTCCTCTTGTCCCTTTCCTTTTTTTGAATCTCCCAAGCACCTCTGGATTCCTCCCCTGTCTCCAGCTCCCTTTTGCTGCGACACCATCTCCTTTTTCACACTGCTTTACCCTTTGGGTTAAGTAAACAAAGGCTGATTAACACCAGGGGTGTTGATTCACTCACCAGTGCATAAGAGGCTGTTTCACCAGCCCTTCCACCTCCTCCTGTGAAAAGCCAGTTATGATGTAGAGTTCACAAGCTCTGAGTCTGTTCACTGCTGGGTCACCTGTGGTTAGCAAATGGATTCAGGAGTTATTCAGGGGTGAGCCCTCAGAGAGAGAGAGACAAGTCAGAGAAGGACAGGCAGGGGGAATGCCTGATCCCTGATTTCCTTAGAAAACCAGTTTTATAACAGCTTTGCATCTAAATAAGCACTTTGGCTTTCCAAAGAGCTAAGGTCCTGGGAGAATTTGGCCTAGGGTGCTGCAAAATGCTGATCTCTGCAATTAGCCAGAAAGAAGATACTGGAAGTCCTTGGGTATCACCACCTACCTTTGTCCTTAATTATGCATTTTACGTCACCTGCTTTGATGAAGGGTCATTATGAGTTAAAGGAAGTCTGAAAAAAGCACTCATTGACGTTAATCAGACTTCTTGCTCTGTAGTTTGGCTAATTGATGTATGTCATGTTTAGATATCTCACAGGGCTGTAAAAGAGGTTCAGTAAGGGTTAGGTATGAATCACATTTCAACTTTTTTCCCCTACAGTGGTGCTGGCAAGAGAAAATTACAGTTGGAGGAAACTGGAAAACAAAGCAGCACAAAAGCAATCCAACACACGCAGCAGTGCAGCCTGGAGTCTGTTTGCTCTCTGAATTTCAAATGTGGCAATGCTGGCAGCATTAATCAGGGTTTAGCACCTCCTGTGACCCTGCACAGACACAGCCCACCCTGAGAGCTCACAGACAGCAGTACCACAGCCACCACCTCCAGCCCTGCCCAGGACACATAGGGAAACACTTCACAGAGCCTGTCACTGAGATCCTACACCTTCCATATGTGCACACACACATGCCAAGGCTCTTCTCACTGCAGCAGGCACGAGGCTTGAGCCCAAGAGCTGTGAGTGAGTGGGCACAGTGCTGGCATGAGCGACCACCAGCCAAACAGGGTGCTGGGGGTGGATGGACAATGGGATGCCCCACTCCACCACTCAGCTGTAGCTGATCTAAGGGCACCTGCAGCAGAAAGGAGTGTGTTTGAAAGGAGTTACAAACATTTTTTAATTCTGTAAGAGTCTGCAGAACTCCTTTCTGGAACACTACCTCCAGACCAATGTCTCCTTTGGGGAGCAAAGCAGCAATTTTGTCTGGGACGCCACTGGCAGAGCCTGGCTGATAAAATTAAAACCAGTCAGCACACCTTATGGAATAAACATTTTATTTCAATGAGGTTACTGTGTTGACTTGATATACTCGAATTTTCCAAGGTGTTTCACCTCACAGACTGTTGCAAGATCTCACATTATGTAAGTTTAGGAGGGTAGATGTGATATGAATAAACACTCTCCCCAGTGACAGGTCTTCCGAGTTCTGTGGTTGCTAATGAGATCATGAGAAATGTGTGGGTCTGTTTTACAATCACCCCCAGACGGGATCCTCGCTGCAATATTATTTTGTTTGACTGCCCACTATCCAGACAACACCACCAAACCTTTGCAGGCAAAACTCGGGGCAGAGCTCAGAGGCTGCAGGACAGTAAAACCTATGGAGGATGGGTAATTTTTACAAGAGGAGCTGAAACTGCTGAGTGATGGTCACAAGACAGCAAAAGCATGTCTTTGTAGAGCTAAAAACTAGGTACTCCCAAGACAGAATGCAAGTCAGGGTGGCATGCTGTCCTGTGCCTCCTTATGGCTAATCTGTGTTCATCCACACTCCAACGAGCTCAAAAGACCAAGGAATGGGAGCAAAGAGGGTTCTTGAGTTAAAGGAAAGCTGGGGGGGAAAAGGTGCAGAGGGAGAAAGTGACCCAGTGCAACTGAGATAGCTCAGCCCAGGCACTGGCACATGAAAAAGGCACCAGATGCTATAAAAAATCTCATGCTTGACAAGAGGGTCAGCTGCTCAAAGTGGCTAGTAGTCAAAACTGGGCAATTCTTAACATATGAGCTATAGATTTACATGTTGTCAGCTACAGATACTGGCCCATTTGACCCTGGAATTCTGAAAGAAACACCTTAAATTTCCTTTTTGCCCTATACATCTTCCAATTATTTTAAACAGCATTTAGTGCTTGAGTTCAGGTAAGCACAGATGATGTTAATACCACCCAGGACTTGGTGCTGAGAAGAAATATGCCCTCATTATTCTTCGAGAAGTCAAAAAAGCCACAGACTGTTATAGATGTGAAGAAGCGATTACTTCCCTACAGAGGGTCAGGTTGGCATGGACACAGCATGTGGGATGTTTGAGTTCTGCCATAAATCACTTGGATTGCCAGCAAGGATCCAGTGGCTAAGTGTCAGAAACCAAGTCTCTCAGTCTCCACCTTCTGTACTTGGATAATTTTTCTTCTTGAGGAGGGTAATACCTCTGTTCAGTCTAAACCTCTTGGCCAAAGAATAGGAAGTATTTTATTGTAATACTGGTCAGTTTCTCTGGATTCCAGTTGTATCTTTGCAATAGAGCCTGAATGGCAGGACATCTGGGTGGGCCTGGGGATTCCAAACACCCCAGGTCTGCCCCAGGTCTGCATTTTCAAAATGTTTGATTGTCAGGAAGTTAAATACAAGCAGTATCAGATTTTCTAAAAATATGGAACCTCCTGGTAAAGCCCATTCAAACAATTTTCTAAATTCCTGCTCCATGCCAAAAATATGGCCCACTATATTCTTACTTACCCGTCATGCAAAATACTGTCTACCTTCCCTTCAAATGCTTTAAACTGTAACTCCCATTTGTGTATTGCAAACTAATGTATTTAAGATGTCTCTCTTTTTTGGGGGAAAAAAAAAAAATCTTCCAGACTTTCACTGAGAGTGCAATCCTCCCAAAAACCTCTACCCAGCAAGCAGGTCACAGAATTTCAGTTTTCTGTGGTCAGAGTAATCCCTGGTGCCACTCAGTCCAACCCTCTCCACTGCACAGGAAAGAAAGAAATTCTCAGGTTGCCTGGAAATGTTTTACTGGCTCAGGTCTGGAACCCTCACAACTCACAGATTTCATTTTGTATTCAGCACTACATCACTTTGTAATTATTTGGAGACATTACTGGCCATTAAGCAATAAGCACATGACTGTTCATTTTTTTGAGGATTATATCTCACCTCCACAACAAAATTAAAATAACATAGCTTTCCACTTAAAAAGGTGGCTCAAAAACCACCCCAGGCTCGAAAACATAACAACATCAGTCCTTGTGCTAAAAAGGCAAAGGACTTACCCTAAAATGCCCAGGAAACCACGGGTGAAGGTAAGCAATGATATTTCCCCAGCACTGAACCAATATCCTATGCCTTAAACCCAAAAGCTCCTTGAATGCTGGGTGTCCACCCTCAAACTACAAACTCTACTGATGCTCCAAAAGTAGCCTTGCTTGTTACCTGGGACAGGTTGTGAGTCCAGCAGTGCATGGAGAAGTTTCATTTGACACCTCCAAGAAAGTGAGGAGAGACAGACCTCCCCACTAGGGAGGTTCAGTCAAGGGGTTAATCCCACCTCTGAGCTCCAGGGAGATGGCTGGTTCTCTGCTCCTGCCCTCAGCACCCAACTTCTGCTCCTGAAGTATGTATGAGTCATGGAATGACTTGGGTTGGAAGGGACCTTAAAGATCATGTCTTTCCAACCCCCCTGCCATGGGCAGGGACACCTTCCACCAGCCCAGGGTGCTCCAAGCCCCGTCCAACCCGGCCTGGGACACTTCCAGGGATCCAGGGGCATCCACAGCTTCTCTGGGCAACCTGTGCCAGGGCCTGCCCACCCTCATGGTCAAGAATTTCTTCTTCACATCTCACCTAAACCTATCCCCATTCAGCCCCCTAAACCATTTCCCCTCATCTTGTCCCTACGTGTTCTCTTTTAAAAAATCCCCCTCCAGCTCTCTCGAAGCCCATTTATGTATTAGAGTGTGCTTTGAGGTCTCCCTGGATATCTGCTCCAGAGGAGAGGTGCTCCAGCCCTCTGAGCATCTTTGTGGTGTTGTACAAGCTGCAGGGGAAGAGCAACCAAGATCGTATTCATGTGCATGCTTTGTTCCATCTGCTTCTGAGCTCTTGCAAGGGGAAAGGAAAAAGAACATTTTTGGATTAAAAAATCTTTTCTGCTCTGACTTTTCTTCTGAAAACACTTGGTTATCAAGCATTAAGACCCTGTTCTCCCTTCCCACTCCTCTATCCATCAAATTCAACAAATGAGAAGCATAAGGAAAGGAGATCACACCACAGCTGCTTGCCACAGGTCATTAAGCATCGTTTTGGTCTCAGCTCTGTATGACAACCATATTGTCCCCATCTTGAAGGGCCATTAAAACTGTAAATTTGCCAGCCAGCAGTATTTGTGAGTGTCTGATTGGTAGCTTTCAAGTGTTTCTTTTGGGAAGGCTCAAAACTTCACTCTTTCAGCACAGTACCACTTCTGTATCATTTGACAATGGGCATAGCACCTTTCAGAGATGGCTTTATTAAGGTTCAGGAAGAACTAATTGTCTACTGTCAGCTGGCAAAGGTCTTCACAATAGCAGTGTTCCTATTTATACCCTGCTGGCTCAAAATATTCTTTGGCTTATGAGCCCTGAACTCTCCTTGAATTATGGCAGTTCCTGTTCTTTAAACTTTCAATCTCTTCTCTAACACAGCCATTCCTGGACAAATGTCTGGTCATTGTCATACTGCAGAGATTATTTTAATGGTCTCCTTCTACCTGTCAGCCAAGGTTTCAAGGATTTAATCTCAGGAACCTTTCAAGCAATCATTCAGTAATATTTTAATATGAGGTGCATCATTAGCTGACCAGTCACATGTCCACCTCGGGGAACACCAGTCTTAGTCTGTAATCTTAGTGACTCAGGCTGCCAAGTGCCCTGAACAGGCACCACTCCAACTGAGAGGAAAATTTGGTCAAAGGGACACATTTTCTCTTAAAACAATGATATTTATTGTGAAGATGTACAAATGGTGTCTTCAAATTTTTGTCCTGCTGCTTCTTGCATTCTCACCCTGCTTTAGTCTGCCCTTCATGTGGCTGTGACATACTCAGGAAGCATTTAGGTGTTTATATATCATTACTATTAGACTTTTAACATGCAAAGACTTCAAAGGTGCCAGGTGAAATTCTAGCCCTTGACATCTCGGGCCAGGTCTTAATGAAGGACTTTATTTTTGGAGGTACAGCTAATTGCTGGCATAACTAATTGCAATAGTGTGCATATCTGAGCATCTCAGAGCAGACAATTTTCTGGGCAAGCTCAACCCTCTGAGACCTGGAGGCTTGAACTGTGTTATGTCAACAGTCAGCAGGACTTAGAATAAGCACTTTGCAGATATGCTGTGGTTTGTTTTGCTTTGTTTGAACCTGTCACATCTCTGTGTCTTCTACATAGTTCCTGTCTGAAAGGAGCAAGTCACTGGGTTGTTCTTTACCTCTGAAAGCTTAGTCAGTCACATAATGGTGAGGTGTGAGTCTTGCAGATGTTAGTCTGTTTGGATTTCCTTAAGTCACAGAACCAGGTCCCTGAAATGAAAAGTGGTAACTAAGGAAAGGCAGAGAAACCTTCAAATGGTTAAATAAGCCCACAGTCACAGCCACGTGCTGCAGAAGAGTGGCTTTTCCATGCAGAGCTCCTCTCTGGTATTGCTGCTGACACTTTGCCTGTAGAGCCAGTGTATGATGAAGCCCAAGGCTGAGAAGTGTCCATATTTCAGAAGAGGGAGCATTCAGAGGCAAATGTGGAACTGATGCTTCTTCAAGCCCCCTGCAACAGACTTTCCCTGAGACCTTTCACAGCCTATTTAATGCTGTGTCTTTTCAGGGCAGTTATGGGCTTAAAGAAACAGGAACAAAGGGATGGTTTATGAAGCTTCTAAATATCTTTGAAAAAAAAATCACAGCAAACTGTCATTCATATCTTGAAAATCTGGCCTTTCATCTCTGCCACTTAGCCTCAGTTTAAGATGAGGACATGCAGAACACTGCAGACACTATTATTTCCCCAACAGAGAACAAGAGTACTAGAACAAGACAGAGCAATCTACTGCTGACTGAAGTGCTCAGAGATGATGGGGACAAAGGCCAGAAAAAGGAGAACATAAAGGGACCTCAACCAACCAGTTTCTAAGAAGGAAGGATGAAAGACTTGCTCCAACTCCTATTGAAGTGAGTGGAAAGACTCTCATTAACTTAAGTGGAAGTTAGATGAAGGACTCGTTTGCATGCACCTTTGAGAAGCAAGAGGCAAGGATGCAAAGCTGCAGGGAGGCCTGGAGAGTGTCAGAATCAGGCAGAAAGAGGGGCCCATTGCTCATGAAAGGGATGAGAACACCATTTCTAATTTGGTTAAAAAGCAGGACGCTACACCCCCAACAGGGCACACAGAGTTACACACAAAGCTCCAGAAGGAAGAAAGGAAGCAACACCCCTCTCACAGCTCCAGTGGAATGTAGTGTTTTATTTATCTTTTTTTTTTTTCTCTCCTTTTTTTTTGGCATTCTGGGCTAACTGGGCTCAATCAGCCAAGCTATTACATCCCTTGGTCGGGTCACATGTACCTCCTCTCAAAGCTGTATTGGCCTTCTGAACTGAACACACAGCAGCAGCTAAGCTGTACAAACAGCTGAGTGGTAGAGAGGTTTGGTTGGCTGCCAAACGGTACAGTTTCACTGACCTCTCCTCCCTCCACTCCCCCTCGCATCTGGGCTGGAGTGTCAGTGGGAGAAAACCAGCAGAGGCAGAGAGATGGCAGATCCCTGTCAAATTCAGCAGCAGAGGCACCCTGCCCCTTTGCAGCCTTGGCTGTGTTACTCTGCCCTTCTCCAGAGGGCTGCCTGGGACTGGGAATGTCCCCTGCATCCCACAGAAGGTGCTGTGCCAGAATGAGATGAGCAATACAGGTCACGTTTTTGGCTCATGACTGACGAGGCTTCATGTTCTGGCCGGAGCATTGCCAGACAGGAGTGAATTCCAGCCTTTCACTAATACCCAGGAAGCAGTGCAAAACAAAGTACTGTACTACGGGGAGGGAAGGAATGGGAGGGGGGAGGAAGATAAAAAAAGGCTGTTTATTAGGGGGTAATGACATTACACCTTAGTCTGGTTTCCAAAATTAAGCAGCCCAAGTTACAATAGGAGTAAACTGAGGAGACAGAGAATAAAAAAAAAAATCTGTTCTGTATTTTGTTTTGCTCATTTACCCCTTTGAAGTATGAGGAACTATTATAAGAATACTTGAGCATTTGCAAGAGCAGGGCACTAATTTGTGCTTTTTAACCTTTATTTCCTCAGTAAAGCCAGCAAATTAAAAAGCATCCTATTCAACAAGGCCAACTGATCATACAATCACACTACTGTAAGAACAATGACTGGAGCCCCATTTTCAAATGAATAAGGCAAAAGCTCCTTCTATTTTCTTTCTTCTTTTTTTTTTTTTTTTTTAATGTAGGCCTTTAATGCCCCTCATACTGACCTAAGCATACCATGTTTTTGTCTTCCTCAATGTTGATAGTGTAAATCATTAAACTCTCTCTCAAGGATACATTCCCAGCTGGGTTAAAGGGATATGAATCCCATGACCACTAAATTACGGTAATTTACACCAGCACATGCTCTGGCCCTTGAAATTTCTTTTGCAGCTCTACTGCAAGAAGAAAATAAATGGCTCTATTTGCCAGCCCTCTACACTCTGAGCAGTGCCTGAATCTTATTTCCACTTAGCCTTTCTTAGAGTGCTCTGGCTTTGGAAACAGGCCTCCAAGAGAAGTAGAATTTCCAAGAGGGAACCTCACAGTCTCTGTCTCAGTTCCTCCTGTAATGCAAAAGGAATGGAAAAAACACAACCTCATCTGAAACTCAGGCAGCAGTCACTGTGTTGCTCTTCAGGTGACTAAATCACAGAATGGTTTGGGTCGGAAGGGACCTTAAAGCTCGTATCTTTCCAACCCCCTGCCATGGGCAGGGACACTTTCCACCAGCCCAGGTTGCTCCAAGCCCCATCCAACCTGGCCTGGGACACTTCCAGGGATCCAGGGGCATCCACAGCTTCTCTGGGCAACCTGTGCCAGGGCCTGCCCACCCTCACAGTGGAAAATTTCTTTCTGACATCTACTATAAAGCTGCCATCTGTCAGTTTAAAGCCATTCCCCCTTGTCCTGTCACTCCATGCCCACGTGAAAAGTCCCTCTCCAACCTTCCTGTAAGCCCCTTTTAGGTACTCTAAAAACTTCTCAGAGTCTTTTCTTCTCCAGGCTGAACAAACTCAACTCAGCCTGTCTGTCTAAGACCGAAGAGGCTGGAACATTTGTAAGATGCTGTTTTTATAGGATGATGACAAACCCTGCAGAGGCGTTAATGGGAAATCCTGAAAAATAAATAAATTAAAAAAAATAGAAAAACCTGAAATGTAATTATGCAGCAGAGGTCATTCCCTGCTTTAGCTCGAACATCACAGCATCTTTATCTCTTTAAACATAATAAAGGCCTCCTAAAAAAGGCATACATGGAAAGGCACTTGGGAAAACTCCAGTAGCTGAGATATCCATCAGCAAATAAAAGAACAGCTCAATAATGGCCATTAATCTAAACATTTCAGATAGGCTCAGGCACACAGTGTGGAGCAAGATGTCCAAAATAGCACATAGGGAACAGAAGGTGACAAGTTCATATGCCACTGAGGGTTTAGGGCTAAGTTCTAGGGTTTGGGTTTTTTTGCCAAGGTTTTGAAGAGAACCTTTCCTAAGAAGTTGTATCAATGAGATTGATATATTCAGGTATGTTGTGGTCATATATATCCATTTAACCACCTCAACTCTTTCCCAAACCTATTCAACAAATTTGACTGGGACAGAGATTTAGGACCCCAAGGAGGGTAAGGAGCCAAAGACAAATTCATCATGCTGCAGAAAAGCAGACTGTTATGCAAACTCTTCCATATGCAGTTAGGAACACAAAAACTCAGAAGGAAAAAAGTTTTATAAAGATTGTAACAGGGAAAAGTTCTGTGAGGGCTCAATGTATATTAAGAGCCACAAACCCACACTTAACCAGGCATTTATTATTTCTGTCACTCAAGGGACTACTTGGCAGGGGTTGTTTCGGGGGGTTTTTTTGTCATTCAGGCAGGTAAAACTTACTTCCCCAGGTCTCTGTTTTACTGCAGGATGTGCACTCAACTTACCAGATCACCAAAGACGGCTCAGCTTCAAAGTGAGACACGTTCACGTTCACATGACAAGAAGAGTCCCAAACCAGGCTGCAGCATCTTCTGAGAAGGGCAACTCATTTAAAAGCAGATTTAAAGCATCCTAACACTTGGCTTTAGCACTTCTGGCTGTTTCAGACAGAAGCAGAGATGATGCAGGCTAAGTTGGTTACAGAGGCACAGACTGGCCACCCACCAGCTTATCTTGTCCTTTGCAAGTGATCTTGTCCTTTCCTCTTGTTACTCAAAACTCACATAAGGCTGATTTCTAACTACACTTTTGCTAAATTTTGTCTTGCTGTAAGTGATAAAAGACACCAGTGCAGAGATAGAGACAAATGACCGAGCTGCCAAAAATTAGGTTTGAGGGTCCCACTTTCAAAAAAGTTTTCCAGAGAACTGAAAACTTTATGAAGAAACCAAACTCTCACTAAGGCTTCCATAATGACTGCTTTCATCTGGTCACTGAAAGCCCTCCACTTTGTGTGAGACACAATCCTCAAAGTTACATTCAAGCTGAGGTGTCTTAATTCAAGTGTCTCACAAAAAGCCCCATTTGGCTTGGTATCACACAAGTAATCCTCCCTCTTTCAGGTGGAGGAACACCTTTGAATCAGCTTGTTCATCATGTGAGCAAGATTTCCATTGTGATCACAGGAGACCTGCGGGAACAAGAGGAGATCTTACAAAATGTCCTTTGCACTGCCTTGGGCCACTGATGTGAGTCATACTTCCATCTCTATGCAGGCACCACTCTCTTTTTCATAAGGCAAGACCACAATGCAAAAGAGAGGTGAACTGGGGGGCACCTGGGTTATTTTGGGGAAGGATGTTGGGAAAAACTTCCTTCTTGCCTCATCAGTTACACCTTCAAGTCACCACAGAGCCTCCATTTATTGTCAGGGTGATTGCTCCAGCAGTGGGTCCAGGGTGGAAAAAAGGGAATCAGTTATGAGTTTTTTTAATTAGCTAATACAATCAAAGAGCTGTACAGAAAACAGGCACCATTCAAACAAGCCACTGCTTTATAGTGCGTGGAAGTCTACAAAGAAGGCAATATTATTTTCAGGCTCTCAGATTGGCATCTATAGGAGTAACTTAATGGTGTGAAAGGTTTATTCCTATACTGTCAGAGCACATCTGGAGTCCTTCTAAGCACCACAAACAGCAGCACTATCAGTACCTGTTTCTGTATCAGAAAACCCTGTACAACATGACACTTTCTGGTTGGTGATGGCTCTGCTGTTTGCACTGAGCACCCATCCAGTGTGTGACTAGTTTCTCTCACTTACTGCCTCCTCCTCAGTCTGCTCAGGCTCAGATTTGGACAGAGGCTGGGCAAGCAGGCACTCAAAACACAGACCTTCATTCAGGAACACAGCAGAGTGCTCTCTTGGCTTCAATATTTCTTTCTACATTCACTGCAGTAGGTTGTGTTTATTGGTTCTGTCAAGACACTTTTGGCACTCTGCAATGAGCTCAACTTTGCAGGCTTGGACTGTGCATTAGAAGAGAGACAGGCTTGAGATGGAAATGCTTCCTTCTATTCCCCCATTTTCTCAATAGAAAGGTGCCTGGTAATTTCAGGACTGATAATGAGGGGGTCCGTTGAAGTGGAACAGAAGACAGATGGTTATAGCACCTCATTTGGTGCTGTCACCTGCCCTGTCATTCCAGAACAGGAATTCCTCCTCCCACCCCCAACCTGCTCTTAATTGCTCAGAGATTATCAGGTGACAAATCCTCTGAGAAGCTTCCACATGGATGTTCCTTTCCATATTGTCATTTATCATTGAACAAAGTGCTTTGGTGGCACACGGAGCCCAAAGCACTTCAACCCTGAAGGATCAGGAGACACTTTAGCAAGCATCTCCCACAAAGCAAACACATTACTTTCACGGATGAAAGAAAACCTTGACCTTCTGGCTCCTAAAAGTCCTGAAAAACACTGATGTTGATTTACACCTCCTGGACTGACAGACTGATTCAAGGTAATAAGGCCCTCATTTTTCATTTCAGACAGCTGGAATGTGCAGGTTCTAAAGCACAAAAGCCTGAGAAGATGTGACAGAAATAGTCGCCGCCCAACTGTAAATGGTGAAAGTTTGCCTTCTAAATTTCCAGTGCCAGCTGTTAGAAGCAGTAGGAGAGATTCCCATCCCTTCCTGACCTCCTGCCAGAGAAATAACCTGATGGCAAAAACAATTAATTCTGTTTAGAAATGTCACTGTGCTACTTTCCCCTCAGTCACCACTGTTGCTAGCTGAACTTAAAGACATCCCAATAAAGATATCCTAACAAAGTAAATGAACCCATCCTAATGATCCAAGATACCAACCCAGGGCAGAAGACATGACGAGCAAGCATTGCCTTCTGCATCATCTTTGTTCCCAGCTCAATTGAATGGCTGGAAAAACCAACATACGGTGAAAGAATTCCCTGTTTCTCCCAGCAGAACAATCTTTGCACGTGATTTTTAAGTGCTCTCAGTCAGAGCCTGCAGGGACCTCACTGTGCAATTTCTTTGACCTGCTAACAACTCACCCAAGGGACTCAGCTGGTTTTCTCTTCAAGGCAAGACATGAGTCCAGGTCACTGAAATCTGCATTTATGATTGGTTCTACTCACTGCTTCCCAACTCAGGCAGAGTGAATACTGAGTTGTGTGGTTGATCTGAAAATAGTAAGGGCTTTCCAGTGACATTTTATATTAGTCTACACTTCTTAAAAAATCCATTTTCTTATTCCTGACTTTTTTTTTTTTTAAAAAGCCACACAATTAAGGACTTTTGGAAGGGCTTTTGCCTCTTGGAAATTTTTCACAAACACCAATATATGCTTTCAGCTAGAGGAGGAAAGGTGAGAAATTAAACCCACTGTGGAAGAAATGTTTTTGAAAATAAACTAAAAGGCAACTGCTTCCATACCGGTAGAGGAGGCCAGACGCTTTGACAGTAAAAAACATAGGGCATTTTTATTACATGCCATTCAAAAATCCTTTTTTCCAACCTATGGTAAGGTCACAGCAAGCTCTAATGGCAACATATTTTTTTCTTCACATGTCAGAACCTAGGAAAGAAATTTAAGCCTAAATTAACTAAAAGTTCAGTGATGAATTTTTAAAGAACTAACAGTGTCAGCTAAGCTGGCTTTGTTAATTTCTGTAGGTCTGCTTGAAATACGAAGAGACACAGGATGAAGGTGGCAGAATTCAGTATTCAAATGGTGTTCAGGCAGCCTCCACACTTAGGGAAAAAAAACACACAAAGAAAGAAACAAAAGCAATTTAAAAAAAAACAACAACAAAAACAAACAAAAAACCACCAACAAAACAAACAAAAAACCCCAAAAAAACCCCAAACACACAAAAAAAAAAAAACAACACCAAAAAACCCAACAACAAAAAAACAAAACCCAAACTAAACCAAACAAAACCAACCAAACAAAAAACACACACACAAAACAAAAAAAAACAAAAAACCCCACAAACAAACAAATAAAAGCCAACCAAACAAAAAAAACCAAAACCCCAGAATCCCCCCAAGAGGAAGGAGAGGGTATGGAAATTGAGGCTAGGTCTTCATAGGAAATAAATCCCCACCAGAATGGTAAGACTGCACAATAAAAATAATTAATATTGAGGACACGGATCAGTCAGGCACCTCTGGAGATCTTTGGCCCAACCTTCTCCTCAAAACAGGATGAGCCACAGGTTCATACCCAAGTGCTGAGGGCTTCAGTCACTCCAGACTTGGAAACTTCCAAAATGGAGACAGCACAGCCTGTTCCACCATTAAACTCAAATTTTATTTCATTAATAACCATGTCCTCCATTACTCAAATAAGCTTACACATAAATGATCCTGAAACCTGCACTGACTTGGTGTGAGCAGTGCACCCACCTCTGATCTGACCATGAAGTTTGGGTTGCCCATAAGACACACTGATTCAAATTCCACCCCTTCATGTTTCACTCATGGTGGTCAAAACCACACAGACTTTCCACTTCATCTAAAACAGCAGGTTGTAACCTTTATTGGACATTATCCTCCAAGCAGAATAGCAAGGAGAACAAGATGACAGAAACTCTGTCAGCAGCCTTGGAAGGTATTTGCTGACAGCAGAGGACATGATGCTCCAGATTCTTAGGAGTTCCAGAGTTCAAAGTGCCACAGCCTGGTGATTCATACCCCTGTGATCTGCACAGGATCTGCAAGCAGGCCCATAAACTGCTGCCTAGCAGAAATAGAACATCTCAAAATAATACATAATCAAGGAATGAGGAAAAAATGAAATCAATAAAAATGCTGTCAATGGAGAGTTCAAGTTTTACGTACTTGTAAAGCAGCACAATATAGTTTCACATGCTTTTGGTTTAGGCCCAATGGGTCAAAAACTCTGCCTCTTTCAGCTGAAGTCTGATTCTCTGTGCTCTCTTCTTTTCCACTGGTCCTGTCCAAACATCAAGCCTACAGATTCCATGTGCTCAAACTTCTCACAGCAGTCAAGAACTGACACTTTTCCATGCCTACAATTAGCAGGTTGTCTCACATGAGCAGTAAAATCAGTGTCTTCAGAACAGGTCAGGTAAAGTATTAACTTGCTACATACAGGCTTTCAAATTTGTTGATGTATTGCCAGAATGGATGTAGCCAAGACTTCCAGACTTCCAGCATCACAGCAGCTCTGCCTGGATGTTCAGCATTGGAAACCAAACCAAACCACAAAACAACAAAGCAAACCAAACAACCCCTCCAAAAAACACCCCAAAACCCCCCCCTCAAAACCCCCCAAAATTAGCCCTTATAATTTTCTCTCTTTCCAGACACACAGGTGGGGAAAGAAAGCAAGCACTTCCAATGGCATCTGGGTATCCAGTGCCTTTGCTCAGTGAGAAGAATTTGAAATTTGAAAGAAAAGAACGTATTCTCCTCACCCCAATTCTGTTTTCTAAAACAGCAGAATTGGTTATTATCTGAAACATTAGGGAGAAAAAAGAATCACAGGAAGACACTAGACATGGAAAGTTTCCTTTCAGATCATTTAAAGCTGAAAAGTTAAAAGAAACACAGACAAAGACCTTAGAAGAGAGGACATAACAGAGTTACAGTTGACTTTAAAAGGTAGTGTAATGGCAAATATTTCCAAACCCCTCATCCTATCTCCTTCATAATCATTACTTTTTCTGAGTGAAATTGCTAGTCATTAATACTATTTAAACAGCTCAGATCTGATGACCAGTCTACTCTGATCAACTGCAGGACCAAACTCTGGTCTATTTTCTCACACAAATTAAAATGACTGCATTTCCCACCTCTATGGTCAAGCTCTGAATTTTTATTTGCTCTCAGATGTACATCCTCAGATTTGGGATAACAGCACATATTCTGGCACTGTGAGGTCACGCTCAGTCTCCATTACAAAAGTGACACAATTTTGGGCAGGAGTAACAACTTAAATCCAACCCTGATATTGCAAGCCACTTAAAATACTTCTGCATGCCTAAAAAAACCCTCAGGAACCTTCTCCAGACACATTTGCAGGTTGTTAGACTCTCTAACCCAGGACTTCAATGCTACAGTCCCAACAGAAAACCTGGCAAACATTTCATCTTCTCTTGCCACAAACGCAGAATGAAGCCCTTTGCTCCTTCCCCCTTCTCTTCTCCAAGTTACCTTGTTAGCCAACCACACAAGATGCCTGGTCAGCTTTATGTGACCTCCTGTCTACACTTCTGTAGGTGCTGCTTTGACACCTGTGTTCATTCTTCCTCTCCCAGTTGTAGTCCAGGTCACAGTTCCAAAATCTGAGTGTTAACATGAGGGCAAACCAACACTGTGGCTGGGGTTCAGAGGTAGAGGGAAAGCAGGATTAAAACTAAGCAAGCTATACTTCCACCTGTTTAAGGCCACTTCATAATGATGACCCAGCTACTGTTTCTACAAAAAAAAGTTTAGCCCCAGCAAGCAACTAGCCCTACAGAGCTGCTCTCCCTCTCTCTCTCTCTCCCTCAGCAGTGGGATGGGGGAGAGAACCAGAATGGCAACTGGTAGACAACTGGTGGGTTGAGATGCAGACAATTCAGCAGGGACAGCAAAAGCCCTGCACACAAGCAAAGCAAAACAAGGAATGCATTCCCTGGGCAGGTAGGTTTTGAGCTATCCCCAGGAAAGCTAGTCACTTGGGAAGACAAAATAACATAATTCCAAATATCCCCGTCTCCACTTCCTTCTTCTCCCCACAACTTTATATGCTGAGCCTGATGCCCTATGGTCTGGAATTTCCCTTTGGTCAGCTGGGATCAGCTGTCCTGGCTGGGTCCCCTCACAGCTCCCTTTGCACCCACAAGCCCCCAGTTTCCAGGGATGTGTGAGAAGCAGAAGAGGCCTTTATGATGTGTAAGCCCTGCTCAGCAGAAACTAAAACATCACTATATTATTATCAAAACTGTTCCCATCACAAATCCAAAATATGGCCCCACACCGCAATTTTCTTACTGCGAGGAAAATTCACTCTATCCCAGCCAAAATCAGCACACTCACCATAAAGCAAAAGTCCAAGGAAGAAGAAGAGGGTCAAAAATCCAGTCACTTGCAAAATAACACTAATTGTCCCATGCAAGCCATGAAGATGATGTGAAAGCCATGTAGTGACAGTTTTTTTTCCCAGCTGGAACAAGTAATCTGATGATGGGCTTGCAGCTTCTCCACCTACAAACCACAATTATGCAAATAACATCTTCCCAGTGAGGTATCTATTTATGTAAGCACAGGCATAATCACTTAGATATAAGGCATACAAAAGGTATTATTAGGGCATGATAATGCCTAGTAAGGCATAACACAGCACTCTGAAGATACCACAACCTCCAGCAGTGCAGCAGTGAAGCAAAACTGCTGCATCAGTGTCCTCAATTTCAAAATCTAAACACAGAGTACATGCACTAGAAGGAGCCCCATTAGTGAAACCTATTTTTCTCTACCTTCCAATAGGGTATTTCTCCCTAAAAACACCTCTTTGTGCCTGCTACCCGACAGCATCAACACCAGACACTGTGCATCAAATGCATGACTTCAACTCCAGCCTCACTGTGCATCAGAATGCCTAGATGATGTGACTCATCCTTTCCCCAAAAAGGGAAGAGGCCAAGGTCTTACCACATCCTCAGTGACTTCTCCCTTCTCCTCACTTGCATTCTTAGCTTTCAATTGGCCTACCCGGTAAGCAAGGTTAGGATATACAACTCACAAGTGACAGAGTTGGCACTTAAACAAGCTTATAGAGAAACAGATCCTTCCCACCAGCTGCGGGGATTCTGCATTTGGATCACAGGGCTCCCTGTGCCAACAGCAGTGGACCAATTTATGTGCAACTCCCACAGATGGCCACAGCAAACAGCTGATCTCAGCAATATCAGCTCTCCATCCTGCTGCCCTGCACGAAACCAAAATCACTCTTGTTCATGGCAAACAGAGGTCCAGTGCTTCAGGAATGACAATTTGCCACAGATTTTGAAGGCAACAGAGGCACTGCGCACACACTTTAACCAGAGGTAGAAAATAGCCTTTTGTGTATTCTGTTTCCAATATATCTGTGTAGCAGTGAGCCAGTTACTGCAAATTCTGTGAAACGGGAAAAACAATACAGCTATGAACTCTTTTATTAACAATTTCTTACTGCAGGTGAAAAAATATAGCTGATAATTTGTTATTTATAGTTGTTATATTCTTTTACTATATATATAGATTTATGTTACTTACACTCATATTTAATATATTCTAATATCTTCCCATCTTAACCCTGCTGCTCTTCCAAGATTGAGTATTCCCAGTTTTTGTGGCAGCGTTCCACAGGACACAGTTTACCATGCAAGACACGCACTCATGGGTCATGAATTATATCCACGCTCAAGAGGCATAATCTCACCAGGAGTTGTCCAGGTGAACTCTGCAGCACTGCTCCAGTAGTAGACTGCATAACCGTGCCCTTTGCCAAAGGGAAATCTGATATTCTACATGCAGACAGGGGAAGAAAACAGCAGTGTGACTATGAAATGCACACTTGGGGCAGACCAGCCATTCCTCTCACTTCAAGCAATAAAGGCTTCTGAAGAGACTCAAGGTGCGTATCAGGTCTTAATAACGTATAACTAGAAATAAAAACCAAATTACTTTTTCCTCTCCAACCTTTAAGCAGCAGCACCTCAGTGCAGTCAGATTGCCCCAGACCACATGCTGTCTGTGAGGTCTGTGCAGAGGTACAAATTGCTTTGTTTCCTTTCACTGCCCTCACTGTTTAATAACCTCTTTGTCACCTCTCTCAGAGCTGGTTTTAGAAATACTATGCAAAAAGCTACTAGTCAAAAAGAAACTAGTAATTTGTCTCTGAAATCCCCTTAAATATTAGTTCTGTTCACAAACTCTCCATCACCCTAACTCGTATTTGTACACAGTCACACCAAAAGTCTGTTCTTTAGCTGACTCTCTGTTCCTTTTAACACACTCTTAACTCTTCCAGGTGTGCCCTTTCATACACACTACAGCCTCTTCCATGTGTGGACTCCTCACTTCAGCTGCCCTAGAGAGGAAATTTCCGTTCCAGGTGTTCAGCACTTCACTGTTCAATTTTACATCTCACCCCAAAGACCGACCCTTTCCTTTTTGTATTCTGAAATCTTTCTCTCTCATCCTCTAAGAGAAGCTGGTATCACTCCCTTTGCAGTCTGCACACTTTCTCCAGTAATGAAAAGAAAGAGGGGGAAAAAGGAGATTTAGGATAGTGACAAGGGAATGGGAGGAAGCAGGCCTAATTCAAAAATATAATTAAAAATACATGTCTAATTTTACAGGACTTGGACTAATTCTACAAATACAGACATTTGGGAGACATTGCCTTATTTTCTGATCTTTGGCTGCTCCACATTTGAAGTCAAATTACAAATTCACTTTACAAGGGCAGCAACCAACCCTAACCCTGGGTTGGCAAACAGCTGCCTGATGGAGTTATCTGGTTACTCCTAGTCTGTCACATCTCAAATCTCTTATCTCAGGGTACAAGAATCTCAGGGATGTTTTTTCCTGCCAGCAGCACCACAGAGTATTCCCATTAATGTGCAGAGCTATGTAAAAATAGAAAGACAACCATTTTTAAAGAAACTTTGCACTCTAGGTCCCTAGGCACAGCTACATTGGCACACACAACACAAAACATCAAGTTTTCAGTACTAGACTTTCAGCCAACGGCAAACACTGCTTTGTAAGAGCTCACAAAGAGAAATGCCAAAGCAAAGGGATGAAGTGGAAGTATCTTCAGAGCCTACCACTACTTTTCCAGACTACTAATACTCTGGAAGAGTATGTGTGTGTATTTGTGAGAGTGTGTCTTCATTAATTCCATTGTAGTTTGGACAGGAAACACCACAGATGTGCTTTGATTACAACTGGAGTTAAATTATGTGTATGTGCGTTCTCCATATTTACTTTTCAGTATTTCTCACTATCAGGATGAAGGGAAGAAGCTGAGTGATGACCAGAACCAAGAAGTTTCATGTCTCTTCCTCCCCCTCACAGGTCCTATCTTTAATGGAGAAATATATAAATAGAGCACTGGCACTTCACAAAGAGAAGTCGGCAGCATCAGCTGCAGACTGCAGCCATAAGGATCAGCAATGCTGATTCATCATGCGTTTTGTGATAACTGAGTAACCAAATTACTCCCACACACCATTTAAATCACAGGTGGAACAATCCTTCTTTTCAAGATAACTTAGTGAAGTCACAAAATCTTGTAACTTCTGGCTTCACAACCACATAGCTGTAGGTTCAAAACACAGTTTTCCAAAGATGGTGTGTTGTCATCCCAAACCAGGCAAGGAAGAACTAAAAATGCTACCGACAGATGTTGTCTCCACTCACACCACTTTGTTTCCATTGACACATAGAGAACTTTCAGTGCAGAAATTCTGGGTTAGTTTTGTGCAATGATCTGGACTTACGAGAAATCAGAAAAAAAACCCCAAAACATTAAACATTAATGTGGCTGCCTCCAAATCTCTGTAAAACCAAATGAAATACCCAGTGAAGCCACAGGTGACAGGTGTGTGTACATTATTTGAGGACCTTGTGTCTCATTCATGAGTCATTCATGCACATTCTTCAAGCAGAGCTCAATCTGACATTTCAAAATCAGAGTCACAGTTCAACTTCAGGAGTGATTATCTCACATGTGGGGTAAGAAAAAGGCATATAATCAAACTGCTTGGGTTTTAGCTGGATTCATCAGACAACCCTGGACAAGGTCAATGAACCACAGCATTAAAGTGTGTACAGAGGACTTAAGAATAGACAACTACAGAATTAATATGACTTCAGAGTAATTTTTTAATCCCAATTAAAAGTGCATCATAAATAGCTTTTGACTAAGCAGATATTCAGAAGTTTTACAACAAAGGTAAGGACTCCAATACCAAAACTTAGGAAGAAATACTTTATTTTCTTAGCTACTGTTCAGAAAGCCCTGAGGAAACTGATCCCCAAATCCCTAAGAGGTCTGCAGCAAAGAAGCTGAAAAGCACTGCATGCAGACAACTCCCGGTAGTACTTGGTAAGAAAACGAGGCACAACATACCCAGAAAGCTTGCTCAGGTCACACCTTCTCAACACCACGTGAATTCCATGTATTCTTCCCTTTTGGCAGCAACTACAAAGAGAGACACGGTTCTCCCTGGCAAGTATCCTGCTACTGGACAGGTAACAGTTTTTGCTAGCAAGTAAGGTCAGACACCTGTTGTTCATCAGAAGTCACAAAAACACTGTTTCACTGCTGGAAAAACGGGAACAGCATTTACTAGTAAGGCTTCAAACACAGCAGCCATAAACCCCCTCAGTCACTCAGCATACAAAGTTACAAATGAACAAAGCTACTAGCCTTTTTTTTTTCCTTTTTTTCTTTTCTNCAAGCTCAACAGACTTTAATTCAAATACACTTATAATAGGTAAACATTTCAAAATTAAAACTGGAGGGAGCGGACTGAAACACTCAGACATTCTTGCTTTACTCTCCACCCTCCTGAAGAAGGAATGGTTACTTCTGATAGCAGTTTGATCAATACAGAAGACTCCCACAAACTAAAAGCTTTTGTCTTAGTTAGGTATTAGCTATATAGTTTAGTACATTCAAGAAGTCCTTGTATCAATTTGGTGTTTTTCAAGTACCTGACAGCTGGTCCTATTATAGATAGCAAACAGCCCCTTTTGGCCTGCAGAGTAAAATCAAAATCCATTTCTCCCAGTCCAAATATAAACTGAGAGTCTTATTTAGATGAAGTCTACTGGCTGACTCAGGTATTCATGTCAACTTCTCTAAAATGAAAACATTATAAAAGACTTATTCTCTATTTAGCAGTACCACATCTCCTACTGATAGATTTGGATTGTGCTCCTGATCACTTAGATGACATACACCTATGAAATTTTAGAAGAATAATATCTGGAAAAATTATCACAGATGTAGAATAGGAAAAAAAGCAAACAGCTTTAATTCATTTAATTGTTTTGTGCAGGTAATGTTTTTTACAGTTTATAGCAAATCAATAAAGAAACAAAATAAAAGCATTTCAGTCTTTTTTGCTCCTTTTTTTTCCAAGACACTTGACTTGTACTTTGAGCTTAAGTAGTAGTTAGGTAGTTAATCCACTGATAGACAACCTAAGCAGAAAATATTTTTTCAGTTGTACCACCAAATCATTAATATCCTTAGTGGCACAGGAATTCAGTGCTGTACCAGTAATATGATTTTCCTGGTTACTTGTAGAGGTAAATTTGTAATCCAGCTAACTGGACTACAACAGTAGAAAAATCAAACTATCCCCAAGTTGTGTTCAGGAAATGCTGCACGTGACAGCTTTATATTAAATTAACATTTGTTTTCATTCATCATATTGCAATGATGGGCAAAGTTATCTCTAAAAGTAAATGTGCATTTTAAAAAAAATATTGTTAACACTTTATGACGACTAAACAAAATAAATGAAAAGCAGGTACCAAGAAGTAAGATTCAAAACTCTATAATCAGAGCTTATCTTTATAAGAAAGAGTGCCAATTGTTTCAGGTTGAAATGAATTGCTTGTTTGCTTGGTATCTCAAGTTATGAACTTCTCTTCATTATAAAGTGAATAAATCCCCAAAGTTCCTTACTTAACAAATACTTTGAACATTACAATCTACTCAAGAGCAACATAACACTTATAGCTCTACTGTAAAAGCTGGTTCAACAAAGTTGTGAAGGTGAAATTTGATTTGATAAAGACTCATTGCAGCAGACAAAAATGAAGCTTGCAATATGTTTGCAGGCAGAAAAAATAATATTCAATTCACTAGAGTGCATATAACAAAACCAAACATGCAATCTATTGCTTTTAAAATTTTTACTGCAACATAGCATTGAGAGAACAGTAATTAGATATTTATATTTTTTTCCCAAAGAGAAAATATGTAAACAGGATAATAATTTCCTCTGTATGTATACAGCTTCTCAGATTTGAGGGGGACAAAGGAGGGGGTGGTGTTTCTCAATAATCAAGACACTTTTAACTGTAATGAGTTTTCATTTGGGAAAAAAGCCAACACTGTTTTAACTCAGCATTAGACAAATACTGTGTTTCTTGTACTACTTTCAAATAACTGAAAAGAGAACCCCAAATATCCTTATTTTGGCATTCAGGATTGTATTTGCTCAGATCTTTTAAGATTTCACAAAGCTGCTACCCAGTGTTGCCATGAAATACAGACTGTAGAATCTATGTAGCACAGGCTACTTCCAATACCAATGCTAAGTGGAAAGGAACATGAAGCAGTGCACTACACTACATTTCTGGAACTAGTACAATAAGAGTGAAAACCTAGAAAAAGTTAAGCTACAGTTTATAGAAGGAACTAATTATCTGCAGAAGCTGATTTTTGGTTGTATTTTTTTTACACTGTGCGATTTTCTGCATCTGCTAATTGAAAGCAGAACATACTTGTTGCTTTCTTTGCTTTGTTTCCTATGTTCTCCCTTCCACCCACCCCCTATATACCATACACCAAGCATTATGAATGTAAGCCCAAATATCCCAGACAATCCAGTGAACAAAGTTAGTGTAATGCACTGGTGTGAAGTGTGAAATAGAAAAAGTTCTCTCAGTCTTCATCGAAGTTCTGTTGTAGAAGAAAGTTGGCAGCCAAGTTTTCATTCTTCTCACAAGCGAAATACGCCTGTATCACAAGTCCTTCGGGGAACCCTAATGCCTTTAACTGGAGAAAAGAAACACATTTAGAAAGTACAGTTTTTATATTAGGTTTCTTTTTATGTTTACTGTCTTGAGATGTCACTTAAGCAATTACTGCCTTCTTGAAAACNTTAGTGACATTTTAGTAAGTCACTAAAGTGAACCTGGATCACAGTAATGTCAGGAAGTAACAGCACATTGCACTGGTGCAAAAAAACAAACAAACAAACAAACAATAAACAAAGCTCCAAAGGACTTCAAACAACAATTGTCTGGAACAAAAGCTCCCAGCTTTTCATCTCTAGTAGAGGGTCCAACACCTCACATTAAGCCACACTTTCAGTTGTTTATACTGGATCTTCACATTTTAAAAAAAATTGACTGCACACTGCAGCCAAGAGAAGGAAGTTGAGAGCAACCTTGTTTTTCAGAAGTCAAGGAACTAATTAATGTCTGGGACACAGTGACAACGGGGCATGAGAACACCAGAGAAAAACTTATTACTGTGCCAAGTGAAATGGGTTTAGTCTGCACTTAGAGGCAGTCAGCAAATGAAATCTTGTTTTAGCCAAAGGCAAGTACACACAACTACTTGGAGATTTTCGTAAAGTCCTCATACCACCTGCATTCACATATTGGACAAATCAAATAATTGTGACAAATTGTGTCATATTATCCCTGATCAACCATTCTTAGATTTTATTTTGTGACCGCAAACAGCACGATTGGATCAGATGCAACAGTAAGACAAACTCTGAGGTGTGTTTCATGGAAAGGGAAAAAGTGCACACATCTCTGTTGGGTTTTATAAAGACTGTTGGGTCAATAATGCTCTACTGCATAAAATGGCTTTAAAAGGACATGCAGCAGATTAGAGAAGGTGATCTGAAGTACATGGACAAACAATTTTATTAGACTGATTTTATTGTCAATTTCCTTGAGATCTAGAGAATTGACACCTATATTCAAGCAGTTACTCTGCGATGATCTTTACACAACCTTTGGCTTGGCCAGCTGGAAAAAACATTCTCTTTGAGATACAAAACCACTACCACAGTATGGCAAAAGTCTTGCAGTTTGTCCTAAGAAAAAAACCTCAGAGGTGTTGCCATCTATGCAAAACCATATTTAGTCAGTTACGGACAGTATTTAAGAATGAAATAAACCACTCCCAAGTATATTTTTGTAGACATGTTTACCTGTTATTTTTAGAAAGCTGTAATTAGATAATTCCCATGGACAGACAAATATCTGGGTGAACTTCTGACTTCAACTTTACTAATTAACTATGAGCCCTGCTGCTATCCAGGTACTTTGCAAGCAGTGCTTATGCAGACAGATCTTTGCACTTGGACACCTATCACAGCATGATCTAGAACAGCACTGGCAAGTAAAATTACTGTCTGAGTTCCCATTCCTAAGGGAAAACCATTCAGTCCTTAATTATAACAAATGGCCTCAGATCACTTAAAAGGCTCTGCATTTCCTCAGTAAGACAGATTTAAAACATTTAAATCCTGCTATAAAGCAGGAACAGATGTGATTTCATCAAACAGGACTACAGCAGCTATGAAATACCAAGTATGAAAATATCAAGTATGAAGCAGAACTACTGAGCATAAACAAAGTTTAACTCAAGGTATATCTTAAGCATGCACTGGAATCAACATCCTACAGCAACAACCACACAACATTTAAAAGAAGAAAGGCTCACTCTTTCTATAGCTTCTTTTTCCTGAGGTGTTACTTGAATGTAGTTCATATGACCATTTCCAGCATCTGCTACTTCTCCAGTGCTGGCACCATCACCACTTCCACTTAAACCTTGGCGAGACTCTAGAACTGGCTCATTCAACATATGAATAAAGTGTTCCTGGTGTTGGCTTATTTGCTGTGATGTGTGGAACAATAAAAGAAAACACATACATTTAAATAATTCACGTTTAAGCCTGCCAACAGACATGTAAAAAAATATTTTCAGAGAACCAAGCANTGCTACCTAGGTCAATACAGCCTTTAGGGAGCAAAAAATAAGGATGTGCCTCTGTCTTTAGTAAACAGAATTCTCACTTGAAAAAAATTGAGTAAGTCTAATGAAGCACCATAAAACATGACACTTATTTAGTGACATTTTAGTAAGTCACTAAAGTGAACCTGGATCACAGTAATGTCAGGAAGTAACAGCACATTGCACTGGTGCAAAAAAACAAACAAACAAACAAACAATAAACAAAGCTCCAAAGGACTTCAAACAACAATTGTCTGGAACAAAAGCTCCCAGCTTTTCATCTCTAGTAGAGGGTCCAACACCTCACATTAAGCCACACTTTCAGTTGTTTATACTGGATCTTCACATTTTAAAAAAAATTGACTGCACACTGCAGCCAAGAGAAGGAAGTTGAGAGCAACCTTGTTTTTCAGAAGTCAAGGAACTAATTAATGTCTGGGACACAGTGACAACGGGGCATGAGAACACCAGAGAAAAACTTATTACTGTGCCAAGTGAAATGGGTTTAGTCTGCACTTAGAGGCAGTCAGCAAATGAAATCTTGTTTTAGCCAAAGGCAAGTACACACAACTACTTGGAGATTTTCGTAAAGTCCTCATACCACCTGCATTCACATATTGGACAAATCAAATAATTGTGACAAATTGTGTCATATTATCCCTGATCAACCATTCTTAGATTTTATTTTGTGACCGCAAACAGCACGATTGGATCAGATGCAACAGTAAGACAAACTCTGAGGTGTGTTTCATGGAAAGGGAAAAAGTGCACACATCTCTGTTGGGTTTTATAAAGACTGTTGGGTCAATAATGCTCTACTGCATAAAATGGCTTTAAAAGGACATGCAGCAGATTAGAGAAGGTGATCTGAAGTACATGGACAAACAATTTTATTAGACTGATTTTATTGTCAATTTCCTTGAGATCTAGAGAATTGACACCTATATTCAAGCAGTTACTCTGCGATGATCTTTACACAACCTTTGGCTTGGCCAGCTGGAAAAAACATTCTCTTTGAGATACAAAACCACTACCACAGTATGGCAAAAGTCTTGCAGTTTGTCCTAAGAAAAAAACCTCAGAGGTGTTGCCATCTATGCAAAACCATATTTAGTCAGTTACGGACAGTATTTAAGAATGAAATAAACCACTCCCAAGTATATTTTTGTAGACATGTTTACCTGTTATTTTTAGAAAGCTGTAATTAGATAATTCCCATGGACAGACAAATATCTGGGTGAACTTCTGACTTCAACTTTACTAATTAACTATGAGCCCTGCTGCTATCCAGGTACTTTGCAAGCAGTGCTTATGCAGACAGATCTTTGCACTTGGACACCTATCACAGCATGATCTAGAACAGCACTGGCAAGTAAAATTACTGTCTGAGTTCCCATTCCTAAGGGAAAACCATTCAGTCCTTAATTATAACAAATGGCCTCAGATCACTTAAAAGGCTCTGCATTTCCTCAGTAAGACAGATTTAAAACATTTAAATCCTGCTATAAAGCAGGAACAGATGTGATTTCATCAAACAGGACTACAGCAGCTATGAAATACCAAGTATGAAAATATCAAGTATGAAGCAGAACTACTGAGCATAAACAAAGTTTAACTCAAGGTATATCTTAAGCATGCACTGGAATCAACATCCTACAGCAACAACCACACAACATTTAAAAGAAGAAAGGCTCACTCTTTCTATAGCTTCTTTTTCCTGAGGTGTTACTTGAATGTAGTTCATATGACCATTTCCAGCATCTGCTACTTCTCCAGTGCTGGCACCATCACCACTTCCACTTAAACCTTGGCGAGACTCTAGAACTGGCTCATTCAACATATGAATAAAGTGTTCCTGGTGTTGGCTTATTTGCTGTGATGTGTGGAACAATAAAAGAAAACACATACATTTAAATAATTCACGTTTAAGCCTGCCAACAGACATGTAAAAAAATATTTTCAGAGAACCAAGCAAAGAAACGTGTAAAAAGCACATAGAGAAAAATTACTAAATCTACGCACAAGAAAGGAATCACTGCAGTGATCCTTTCCTCTTTCTGATCCCCTTTGCAGCCTCTTAAAAAGAGTCTCAGACTCATTTCTAATGTCATGGAAAACGTGCTCCATACAGCAACAACAGATGAAAAGCCAACAAGAAAAAGTTGTAACTGCAGGCAACATCAACATATGCCTCTCCTGTAAAGCTAAATCAGAATTAGAAAGTGTTCTTAAGATTCACCTGCAGTAGTTGAGGGTTTTCCCGCCCAATCTGCTGTAGCAATGCCGGTAGCAGAGAAGGATTTTGCTGGATGATTTGTCTCATCTGCTGGAACTGAGGCTGATTTCGTAAAAACTCAAGCGGGTGTCCTAAAACATCAACGAGGTAACACATTTTTAAGGAAGCCACTGAGAATCTGAATAAAATACACAACTACATGGTAATTGTAGATAGAAATAGGACATTAAAGTGGACAATGCACTCCTCACTGAAGAACAGAAGAGCTTGCTTCCTCACACTGACTTACTCCAGCCTTAAGGAAGACGTTTTTTTATACTAAGGTGAAGCAGTGCATTTTCTGTCCACTCAGTTTTAAGATCCAACAGCTTTCTGTCTTTGATTTCCAGCGTTTTCTCTTTATGTCTCATCTCCAAGTGACTTCAAACAGAGACATCTACCCAGTGGTGCTGTCTTTTCTCTGCATCTACAACAGAGCTCTCTATCTCCTGCAATGGACCACTTCCGGCTCAACGGAGTCCTTCCTTCCCATACAACCCAGACTGTTACTTACTACCTTGAACAGAGCAGTGTCTGAACTGCTCTGAAATACCTTATCCCCCCCATTCTCTCTTTATGGGTTACGTCATGTGTCCCTGCCACCAACACCTTATGTTTACTGCTCTGGTTTCTTACGAAGACTTGTATTTTCAACACCATCTCTGCCACAGCCTAAACCAGACCTTCCCTACCCTTTCATTACACCCCTCTCAAATATTTATCTCCCTCTAAATAAGAATTCTCTTCAGCAGACAGCTACCACTGTCCACATGCTGAGTGAGGAGTCCCAGGTCATTTACAGGTCTCTCAGGTGCTAAAATTCATGGCCTAATTGCAGGTTTATCCCTTGATATTCCAACTTCCAAGGGGATGGCACATTAAGTATAGCCACAGTCAACAGTGCCCAGTTAGCCACAGAGTAGGAAGCTAGAGTTTTATGTGACAGAGAACACAACTCCACCCACATCTGTGGCCTTACACTTAAATCCAGAGTACTGAATCAAAAGAATCGTGCAAGTCTACCGCATTTTTTGAAACCTCATTGCAGATATACTGACATAAAACAAGCCGCTTGTTCCAAGAGAGTATCACACTTGGAATCTCCATGTCACAGCTCCACTTGATCAGGTCACAGGCACCAGGAACTTAAAATGTCTTTATCACATCCCCTCAAACACCATCTTTCTTACCTCCTAATGAACTAGTAGTCGTGGGTATAGTTGCTACTGCTGCTGCCACTGCTGACGACTGAGAGGTACCAGTGCTTGCTGTCTGAGGGGGTTCAGCCGCAGCCTGATTATCTCCAGGTATACCCTAAAGCCACAGTTCACACAATTAACCAGAGAATGCTAAAAGATATTTGTTTCAACTGCATGTAATACGTGCTTTTTCAGAAAAAAGGAAGGGAAAGAAGCCCAAACTCTTAATGCTTTCGCTGTAAACACAAAGTGAGATGCTGTGATAGGTATGCATTTATGACAGAACACTGTGAAAAGAGCAATTTTACTTTTTGACAGGAAAAATGTGTGGTTTGTACAGCAAGGTACTAAAGCATGCAGTGCATCAGTTTAAAAACACGTTTTAATTCAATGAAAAAATACTTGCTTTGAATCCTGTTTCAAGATATTTGATATCAGTGAAAATGTTAAGCCCTAATATAGTTACAGTATGTCACAGTGTTATGCAAAGGAAGTTACATTACAGCAACAGAACTGCAGTACACAATGCTGAGATTATTATTGACATACAATCTGGGAGGAAACAAAGAATAGAAGAACACAGCCCCTGACACCTCATCCCCCAGTGCAAAACTGTCATTTACTGCATCTTAAGTGTGAAAAGGTCTCTATGTCAAATTTCAGCAGTTAAAAACCTCCCCTCCCCCACAAAAAAAACCCCAAAACGCAAAAAAAAAACCCCAAAGTTAACCTGACTTTTGTTTATTTCCCACAACTTTCTGTAAGAACTGATTGCTGGGGGGGATGAAACAGAGAAAGCTGAAGAAGAACAATTATAGTGGACTAGGAAGTGGGTTATACAACCCAGGCACACCTTACTCTATTACCTTTCTCCTGCATGGGAATCCTGCAGACTTCCTACACTAACCTTGCCATCCCTCAGTGTCAGTGAACTCCACCAAATTTGTCCTTTCAGCCTTCCTACCTGAATACTGGAAAACTCAGACAGCTTGGCATGGGAGACACACCAAGAGAGAATCCTGTATGACAACCAGCCCAGGGAAGTTGCCAAAAAAAGGACATCCGTCAGTTCGGTAAGCACAATATGTAAGGAATAGGGTTGGTGGGAATATTGGAGAACTTCAGTGTAACCAGACAATGAAGAGGTTTGTCAAGCCTGCCTTCGAAATCACTGGCAGGTGATGTAGATTAAAAATCCTGCTGCAGCATCTTCTTCACATGGTGTGTTCATCACTACAGCTAAACAAAAAGGACATATACAGAGCTAATATAGAAGGCACATGTAGAAAGGGAGAAATGGATTGTGCTCCAGGCAAAACTTTGCCTAACCTGTGTGGTAAGAAGCACAGCAAGGTATAAATCACTTAATCATCAAGTATGTGTTTAAGTCACTCACAGGGATAAATTCAAGTGTTCCCTGTCACACACTTCATTACCTTTGTATGGCTCAGTAACCTTGCTACACATCCCTCCCTACACAGAGGAGGAGGAAAACTCCATTCAGGATCTAATTCTGAGGTAACTCTTCCTTATCAGTGGCTTACAGAACACTGCTTACACAACTTTTCCCTTCAAATCTATAGCTTCTAGTAACCCAAGTATAATGCAAAAACTTGGGTTAATTTTATGAAACTAGAAGATGATTTCACCTATTCACAGGCATATGTAATCACTGCAATTGGTGCTCAGACTAAACAATGTGCTTGTTTAAGCCTTAAGTCTGCTCTTGAATGGAAGGACTATGTAAACCGGTTCAAACAAATTTACTTAGAAATTATTTGCCATCTTGAACATCAGCTTTATTGTTAAAATACTGTTAAAATACTGTCACTCTCCAGATAAACAGAGACTGTGTGAAGCTGTAACCAGACAAGACTAGTGAGGCTTGTTCACATAGCTACCCAAAGAATAAAGCATGGTGGCAATTCACATACAAGTCACACTGAATATAAACATTTCTTGGACAGCAGAAAGGCCACTGTTGCCTTAAGGTGGATGAAACAACTGTTTACTGTTTAACTGAGCACTGCAACAGTTTTTAGCTGATATGGCTCTCTCCACAGGGCAATAATCACAGCAGGCCCAGCCCCTGAACAGAACAGAAGAATTCCAGCAGGAAGTGACCATCTAGTTCAACTGCCTGATGAAAAGTTAAAGCTAAACGGCATTGTCCAAATGCCTCTGAGACACTGACGGGCACGGGACAGTGACCACCTCTCCAGAACGAATGTTGAAATGTGTGTGATTGTCCTCACAGAAAAATGTTTCCTAGAAATTCCCAAACAGAGAGGCTGCAAGCAATGGTCTGGTTATTGATGACAGGACTGTTGATGACAGATGACAGGACTCCTTCCTGATTAAGGGCTAGGAAGTCCTTGGGTCAAAGAGAAGCCAATGTAAATGCCCCCAGGGATTACACATCTAGACCCTCAGTGATGAAGCCATGAGAACTGAACAGCTTGTCACCTGAACCACAAGCAACAAGCAGAATCTTCAGGGCTCATCCAAGGAACAGCTGCACTTGTAGCACAGGGAGTTCTGTTGCCATTTCTTTCCAACACTACACAGGTATCTTTGCTGTACTGGTTCTTTAAACACAGGCAATGGTATACACTAAACAGATCTTGACACCCCAATCCTATTCTGCAGATTATATCAAAGATAATGCTGATGATACTTTGGAGACAGGTAAAGTGTCAAAGAACAGTGTCATCAGTGAACCTGTATTAACTAAAAATAAGCTTTTCTATTTTGCTGCAGCAGGACAGTAAGGAACATGTTTAGACCCCAGCAGATTAAAAACAGTTAGAAAGACCATTTATAGCAACAAAATTCTGCCATAAGGACAAAAGAAGTAGGCCAGCTAATATGGTCTCCAAGAGCAACACTGTTCCTTCTCCACCATTTTTTTCCAGCAGAAAGAAAAAGAACAAAGAAAAAATATTTCCAGCCAAGAATAACATGAAACATAAAATAACATGAAACATAAAGGGACCAGCTTATATAAGAGGACAAATTCTATACACAGGACCCGTTGAAGCAGTAGAAGTTAATTGCTCAGACCAGTCAGAAAAACTATTTGGCAGATGTGACCTCTGTTGAACTCCATCTTATGGATATTTTATCTCTATTCTGGACTTCCTGAACAGCAATAAGAAAGAGGAGGGAAATGACAGGCTGAGTGCACAAGAACTGCATGTTGTACAGGACTGCCAAACAGAGCAAACCCAACACGTAGGGGAGGCACCGAATTTATGATGTGTGTACAGACTACATGACCAGAAAAATCAAGGCTATTATGGCATGAAAAACAAATGACTGCAGACTTATAGCTGGGAACTATTGCATTCACCCTTGGTTGGCCTAATGCTAGATGAGAACTGAACTTTTTACATTCTTGTACTCAAAAGCATTTGCTGTCAGCTTAAAATCTTAAGATTACAGAGTCTTGGGAACACCAATGTAAGTAACAAGCAAGTCAGTTGATTTGTTAACTACTGAAGAAAAACTTCAAAAACTACAAAAGTAAACTTTTATAACTGGAGGTAAAGATGCCAGTTCTCATTAATTTATCAGAAATTCAATGCACACATATTGTGCAAGCACTGGCGGAAGGTATCTGGCTTCCAGTTTTTAATAAAAGTTTAGATCTGCCAGAAAAAGGAAAAAACGTATCAGGGAAAAAACGGTATGCTAGAGTGAAAACTAAACACACTGGAAATGCTGATTAAGCAACGACACCACACAAAGATTCTATGGTGGTCACAATTCACCTCCCAGATTGAGGTATACAGTGAGAAATAACCCCAACAGCCCCTAAAGCAACTCACAAGGTTTTCCACTAAAGTGAAGTTACTCTTCTATTTCTTCTCATGCCCATGAAGTTAATTTCAGCCTTCAAACTATATTTATCACATGAAAATTGTTTCTTCTCGAAAACATTGCTTAAATTAAAACATCATTTAAATCTAGCACAATTCAAAGAAACTCTTCAAATTTTTGGAAAGTGTATTAAGAATACTGTCCATTATTAGCAAAAGCAATGAACTGGAACTTAAAAATCAATGAACTAGGTGATGGTATAAATACTAAAGCCAGAGTTCAACTGGATCAACTAATGCATGTCACTAAGAGGTGACACAAAATCATTGAGCCAGCCATTGGCAACTAAAAATATCACTGTAACAGAACATATTCTACATACATATTCATATAAATCAACAAAGAATTAAAGTAAAGAAGTGGTAGAGGCTGTTAGGGATGACTTCAGCATTTTCTTTATCATATCATGACCCTCAAAACCCGAGTTTCATTCTTTCAGATGCTGTGCCTGGACAAGCTGCTCCTCCATGAACACGTATTACTCTGATTGGCTAATGTGGAAAATAACATGTAAATCAAAGTGACGGTTATGTGAAAAACACAAGCAGGGAAAGAATAAGGTGTAGGTGAAAGAGCTGCTCACCATTAGGAGGTACTCCACGGCTCTGTCAGGGTTGTTGAAACTGGCCCTCAGCGCAGCAATCACTTGCTCTCGTTCATAGCCCATTGACATGATCTCAGTCACCATGTTCTCATAGGACTGACCTGTCACTGGAAGTCACATGACCACCATTTTAAAGGAATAAGATCAAAAAACAAAACAAACAAACAAAACAAAAAACCAAAAAAAAACCACAAAAAAGTTTCAATGGATGAACCTCATTTCTACTCAAATTTGAGTCATTCACTGAAAAGTGAAGAGCAGCTCACATTAAATGTGTCACATGGCTTTAACTCCAAATACACTCTGGTGGTTTCATTATGAATTTGATTGGAAATAGGAGAGAGTGATGAACATAGTGTGTCTATTGACAAAAGCAGCACTTATGATACTTCTGTGATTGAAATAATGTTCTCTCGCCAAGTTTTCATCTAAGGTCAAGGACACTCTCACAGATAATACTCAATTCCTGATGCAATCAAGAAAAATTTCCTGCAGTGTAAATGTGGAAATCAAAACCTGAGGCAGAAATGTGCCTGTCAGACTGTTAGCCATTGAGGTTTTCCCATATAAATGTTTTTCTCTATGCTATTGTTAGGTTGATGGCCAATAGTGACGACCAAATTACAACTATATATTGTTAAATGCTGGTCATGATGAGCAAAGTAATTTAATCAACTTAACACAGACCAGCTCAAGTCAGGCAGAAGACTTAAAAGTTGTATCTAGGAAAGCCACTCAAGACCTCAATGAGACCAAGTTATCTCTTTAAATATCTCAATCAATTTAATATTTGACTAGACATCCATCACACCAAATCCCCCACCTCTTACAGTATAAATGGACAGAAACCGTCCCACACCTGCAGTCATCAAGACAAATAGGTACACACACTATATATGAGCAATTTAAGGGCAACTGATCACTGCATTAATCTCATCGTAGGGAGAATTATCTCTTTTCGCAATCCATTTAATTTTCCTTCCTTAAAAGCAGACAGAAAATTTAACCATTATAAAAAAAATGTAACTTTCAGTAACAAATTGCAATTGAGCAACACATTAAAGGTTATATTCCAAGAGGAAAAACAAACAAACAAACAAACAAAAAAAAACCAAACCAAAACCAAAAAACAAAAAACAAACAAAAAAAAAAACCAAACAAACAAAAAACCCACAACACCCCCTAAAACCAAGAATTAAAATACCATCTCCTTTCCTGCATAAAAGCATTCCCGATCTCAGCAGAATACAACTACTGACTGTAAACAGTGAGCTAGTGACAAGAGAGTTAAATGATTAACAGTCACCATAAAAAACACCTAATTAATAAAAATAGTAATTAAAAACAAACAAAAAAAACCCAGAAAACCAAAGGAAAAGAAACAAAACAAAAACACACACACCAAAAAAACCCAAAAAACAAACAAACAAAAAACAAAACAAAAAACACACAAAAAAAAAAACAACAAACAAACGAAACCCAAACAAATACTGCTAGAACTACACTGTTAAAACAAGTCACAATGAAAAGAACCACCAAAAACATCAAGTTCTATTCCCTTAGGGAGAAGGTGTTTAACTCCAGCCAACATTAACACAATCTCATTGCCTGCCTTTTAACAAATGCTTCATCAGTGCATGTATGGCTTAGGGCAGTAAACTCAAGAACAAACAATAAAACAGCCCTAGCCCAAGGATACTTGTGCATTATCCAGAAATAATGGATTTACAACCCTTGACTAATCTGAGTGTTATTCAGGCTTCAAAGTAATAGTGTCAACCTGAGTTTAAGGAATGGTAAGTTCATGTCTTTGTACAGAACTACAAGATCAACTGTTTTACATCTACCTTTATTTTTTCAGATATTAAAAAAAAAACCCAAACAAACAAAAATCAAGGAAACCCTATCACCTAAACTATTCCCTAGTTATATACTTCTACATGTACCGTCAGAGAAGCAAAAAAAGACAAGCCAACAACTGGCCCAATACAATGTTTTTGCTAAACTTCTGCTCATGTTCTTTCTTACAGAACACTAATTTATCCTTACTGCTGCTAACAAACTAAACAACCAGACAGAACACCTGTTGATCTAGTAATTTACTACCTAAAACATTACTGTAGGGCTTCCTCAATAAATCAGGTAGAGATCAGAACCAGTGTAAGAGATTTGATACAGGAAAAGGAGATGCAAAGAGGTTGACCTGCTCTACACAGTCTGCTACATAAGCCATAATTAAAAGCCAGAGGAGGAAACAGAATTCCTGCAAATTTAGGCACATACACTCCATGTACAGACGACTTAAACAAGTTGTGCAAAAGTAAAAACAAGCATAGTAACTTAGAAGTTGCACACCAGCAATGCCATGATACAGAGTCAGGTCTATCTCTACAGAGTGCTAGTGGAAATGTCTGAGGTCAATACCGAACTGATTCTGCTCTTTGCTTTTGTCTTTCAAGTAACATTTTAAAGTTGGATTAACTCTCAAATCCAGTTCATCACACTCCCCACAATAATTCTCGTCCCATGCCCTAAAGACAGCTTAGGCTGCTCCAGTGGAAGATATGGCTGCACAAGAACTGCAAGACATGCAGATCTTCACGTAGCACACAAAGCCACATCAGTTTTCAGTATCTGACTGAAAACAAAAGCAAATCAGTACAAACCAATCCCCGTTTTTAAAGTGAAGTCAATTCGCTTCAGACAATGTGATTGAGAAGTCACAGTCAGAATATGTGTAGGATCCAACTTAGGACGTAAGAACATACAACAATTTGAGCATATTCCTTTTAGGACAGTTTCTAAAGAAAAAGGACCAGAGTTCACACCTATTGCTTTCAAAAATGTCTTGGCCTGTAACACTTCGATTATGCTCTACCCAGAAAACTACACTCAATGCCTGTTATTTCCAGACTGTTAGGGACATGTGGGCTTACTGTACCGGGCACCAATCAAAGAACTTTCACTAAAACAGGCAGTGAGGCAATGCTCCTGAAATTTTTTTTCATTTACTTTTTTAATTCGGAAGAGAACTGAATCAAAACCACTAGCTTAATTTAACTCATTGATCAATTAACATGAGTGTTTGTGATGACCACGTCTTGGCCACAAAGGCACAACAAATGGTTAAGGAAGCACCTTCGGTAGCAGCAGTCACTTCAACAATGTATAAAAACTCAACTAGTTGTCTTCTACAGTATCTATTACCTATTTCAGCTCTAAAACCATAGGTCACACCTAAGACCTAAGCTTCAGTTGAACAGACTAAGCCTAGTGAGTGCCACTAATATGCATAAAAGGTTACTACTGCTACTAATCACCCTGGGATGCTTGATGACACCACCTGCCTTCAGTATATACACACAGCCTTACACAAAACTGTAAGTGAAACCCTTTACTTAGGTTAATTTTTTTGTACCAAACTGCAGCTTCCTATTTACAGAAATAAGAAAAAAATCCCACCTCCTCCTCCTCCTTTCTGTGCCTTAATTGGCTACACTCTAAAACAACTCAAAAAATTTCAGTAGGAGTAAGGAGCTGTGGGTTTGCCTGAATTTCCTAGCAACCAGAATCAGCATAAATGAGGGGCAGACCTTCCTATTGTTTTTATTCTGTCTATTCCACTGAGAAACAAAGACATTGAGACTGTCAAAATAAAAGTGAATTGACTGAAAGTACACCAAGGCATTCAGTCAGCCCAGAAAGCAGCAGATCTGGTGAAATTATCTAACCCAAATGTGTTGAAAGACAAAGTACTTTCAAAGCTGGAACAAGTGAATTATAAAGGCAGCCATTTTATCAGACCTGCACTCTGGGGATCAAGAGTGAAAAGTGTATGATATTTACATCTAGTCCTCTATTCCAGCCACTTCAAAGTGAATAGTTAAAAGAGGAATTAAGGCAAATGGGGGACAAAGAAGAAATGATAAGGATCTTCCTTTTACGCAATAAAAATATATGGAGGGAAATATTCTTCAGTAAAGAAACCCTTGAAGGTGGTTGCAAGGTATCAACCTCACTTCTTAGAGAGGAGTACTTTGATTATAACTTTAACAATGACAGGTAAGGAAGAAAAAGTAAACATCTGCTAATCCATCATGTTTCTGCTGCAACAAAATAATGTTGACATTAAAAAACACTCCACTTACCAAGTGCACTTATAGCATCCTCAAAAAGATTTGATCGAGATGTATCAACTGTTGTACTGTAAGATGAAGACAAGTGCAATGGTAATTATAAAACTTTGGAAAACTTCCTGTTTTGCAAAAAAAAAGAAACAAAAAAAAAAGCAGCAGCAGCTGTAACTCTAATAGGCCCTTTTGTTTTTAAAAAAACAACAAAGCTTTCCAAGGAGTTCTCCTTTGGTCCTAGTGAGACCAGATTTTACAAACTTACAATGCTGCCATTTTTAACACAAGACCAAGTGCCCCCATAACCCCCCAGTAGTCTGGCTCTTGCCCATCTGCTCAGGGATTAGCCATCTGCTTGCTTGAATGCTTTAAAAGGTGGGAGAACAAGGTGGATTTTCAAAAGCACACAGCAGTCTCACTAACTGCTTCCCCACAGGGACCACTTTGACCCCAGTGAGCACCCAAGGGGGTCAGTGCCAAGCACTTATTAAAACCTCAGTATCCTGCTTTCCCAGGAATATAAACTACTAACACTTGCAATTACTCCGTCTCAAATTATCAAAGTTGTTAAATTACAGGATTAAAGGCTCACCTCCATGAACAGCAAGGAACACCCACCAGGCAGAGGAATCCCAGTTAACTCAGTCAGAGCTAAGGGTGCCCTTTCCCTGGCTTGTCCCAGGACTGCAACTTAAAGCATCATCCTCTTGGTCTCAGGGGGACACCCCTGATGGGTCAACAGGACTCCTGAGAGGGCATTTCTGCCTGCAGGGTGGTGCAACTCACCATGGGGTGCCAGGAAAGAGGGGCTGTGTGAGACTTACTATGGGAAATCTAGGGGAAGAACCAAAGGCAGGGAAAGAAAAGCATCAAGGTGCCCTGCATATGAAAAGCATGGGTCAAGAGAGACAAAAAGAAAATAAAAAGGAGAAAAGGGCCATTCATATATAAAGACACTTGCCTGGGCATGGCCTGCACCTCATTCCCTATCCATCCTCTTTTCTCACTAAATTACAATTTTCTAACCATTTTTCATGATGGGAGGGGGGTGGACAGTGTTTCCATTCTATGTGTGTATGGAATTCTAAGTGTTCACAAGAGGGTAGGGAGCTGTGAGCCCCAGGGATCCAGACACCTGTGGAGCCAGGAACTGCTGAGACCAGACCCTGTGGAAATCTCAGGGCCAAGGGGGCCAATGTGCCTGGGGTGCTGGTGCCTGAAGTGGCTTGAGTGCACACAGGGGTACATGTGGTGGCATGGATGTGACCATCAGCAGGCATCAGGTTTGCTTACAGGGAGCAGGGCAAGAAGCCTGGGAGGCAAGTATTGAATGGCTCCAAGTCAGAATGTGCTGCTGGAGAGACAAGGTGGTCTGAGAGGAGCTGCCAGAAAGACTTGCAGCATCTGGTGGGCAGCTACTCGTGAGGTCTCAGACCTCCACCAGCTCCTGGAGAGACTTGTATGTATGTCCATGAATGGGGCAACTGAGAGACAGGGTGATCTAGGGACCAGTTGCCAGGCCCAGGGCTTGTCTACAGCCAGTTCCTGCATGAGCCCTCTGCGTTGTGTGCACCTGCAGGCAAAAGGCAACCTGAGTACCAGGGCCTGCAACAGTCTTGCAGTCACATTCCCAGGTACCAAAAACTCTGCAAACTCTTAGGGTCTGTTATCAAAACAGACTAAGGCCAGCTACTGCAAATTCATATTGTTGATTTGTACCTATGTATTTTGCAGGAGTGGGCTTTGCCCTAAATATTCAGAGGGAAACAAGATGCAGCTCATGGTATCTGACTTGTGTGATTTCTTTTTTCTGCCTGAGTTGACTTATGTAGCCAGCCATACATGCTGGGACATATATAATGTGTGTATATTTTGGGAATTCATATTCAGCCTTGGTATGTGACAGACCTGGGGACAGGGAGCTGCACCAGCCTCACTTTTACCATGCTATCAGAGCTGGCAAGTGAAAGATCACCAGATTAATATGAATCCATTTTTAAAAGATGCCATTAAAAAATATTTATCAAGGCATTTACACCTATCAATGTTTTTATGTAAGAATACATTTGTTCCAGCAAGAATGCTTCACTAGTATCTGTCAGCAGTAAGATTTAACAACCAAAAAAGATCAAAGGCAAAACAGGACGAGTTTGCCTGGCCATGGCTCAGTAAACCTCCACTAGCCTCAGTAACTTGGCTTCTAAAGCAAATCAAACAAGCAGTACTCACTGAAACCAAGGCAGATGATAATCTTTATGTATATATTAAATTAGTCTTTTGATACCTATTAAGTATGTACACTGAGGCTCCTTTACTGCAGTTCGCAACACTGCAATCTGTACCGGGGAAACACTGTTTTGGTATCAGAGATTAATCTTTGAATCTACTGGAAAGACTGAGTAGAAAAAAAAGAATTGAGAAAAAACCCTCCCACTAACAATTTTTTAAAAATTAGGTTATTTGACTGATAAATGAAGCCTCATTTGTGTTCCTTTTCTAAGAGATATCCATTTATGAGAGCGGCAAAATTAAACCAACAATTTATGTATTTAGTGCAAGGAACTTATGATGACATTTGCAAGGTATTAGGCAATTGTAAGTTTTGCTTCCTTATCATCAAATCAGTACTTGATGGTGTTTAAGCACAACCACTTCAAAAATTAATGTTTTGTGCACCAGTATTCATGTAAAAAACACAAATAATTAAAAACCAGTGTATGAAAACTGAAGGCCTGATGGTATACAGCACTTCAAGTGCCATGAAATTCCAGTTAACATTTTGATCCCATGCCATACTTAAGCAACTTCAGGTGAGCAAAAATAGACCACAGTATAGAGCAGGGATGAAAGCTCTAACTTCCATTTCATTTTCTTGAGTGTAGAGAGTTGAGGTTAAAAGTTATCCCAACTCCCACAAGGATCTGCAGATGGGCCAAGGAGCGCTCAGAAAAAAAAGGAGCTTGTGGGTTTAAGGCATTACATGTTTAAGAGCAATATCATATTCCGTATCTTGGAAGAAAAAGCTCTTTCCAGAAATTAAGAGACTCATACACCAACAAGGAACTTATGGTTCAAATCTAACCAAAGTGATTCAAAACACAGGGGGTTATGAACGGAGCACGACACACTTCTCTTATGCCTTAAGAGCTTTGTGGACAGCAGATTCTCACGCAGGTCAATATCCTCAGTCTGAAAAGAAACTCGTGTGATAGTAACTCTGAAATGGGAGCATAAGTTCTCTGCCATTTAACTCTCCACTTGACAGGTTTCTTCCCAAGACCACACTTCCCACAGGTGAAGGTGAAAACAGGGAGGAGTGTTTCTTATGATCAGTAATGCTTCACTTCAGTCAGACTGAAATTAGTTAAGAAGGAGAAAAATCACATAGATTTGAGAGAATGACTGGACTAACACTGCAATGGAAACTTAAAACTAGAAGCAGCAGAAATGGAGAGGCAGCTCGCTTTTGGAGGCTCATTCATACCTGTCAGTTGATGATGGACTGACAGCAGCTGCTGCCTCAGGTGGTTTTTCCTCTGACGTCTCCTCTCTAGGAGCACTCACAGGCACAGATTCACAAGCAGACTCATCTGGTGCTGGTGGTGGAGGGACAGGAGCTGGCACAGGAGCTGGCACTGGGGCAGGAGCAGGGGCAGGAGCTGCAGCTGGTGTGGGAGCTGCACTTGCTGAGCCAGTGGAAGTGGCATTTGATTGCTGAGTCGCTCCAGTTGCTGCTTTGGGCTATGGGAGGACAAGAGTTCAGACACAGCACAAAGCTCCTAAAACCATGCTCTCTGTGGGCAGCACATGGGTTAAGTTCTGTTAAGACCATTTGTGTTTGGTATTGCAGCAGCCACATCAAGCCCAGCATTAAAACACTGCAAGACATTAAATCTATAATGCCTTTCAATGTGGTTAAATAAGGACCTGCGAGTGTCCCTGAGGTACTTACCTAGACACCTAAGTATTCACAGTGAGTATAAAGTGAAATGCAAAGATAAGATCTAAACATTTACAGACCACAATACTCTAAATGTGAAAACAGTATTTTTTTTCACAAAAGCACATTTTCATGAAGAAACCAAGAGAATTGTCAAAAAAAACCTGACATGCTTAACAAGCATAAGGTTTTCTCGCCGCTCAGGTTTGGAAAAAACTGATAAAGACAGAAATCACACTTCATTATGAATGCTGTTTGCTGGAAAATGGGATGGAAAAAAAAAACAAAACAAAACACAAAAATCAAACTTCACCTGCAACAAGTTTTCATTATGCAATCTTTACATTCAAAGCACTACAATAAATAACATCACATACTCCAGCTCTGTAGTGAGCAGCAAGAATACAGGAGAATCAAGAACTACTAAATCCACACCAACAAATTTAGAGTGGCTAATACTTGCATGTAATTATGATTCAGTCATATCACCTCTAATGGGAGCACGAATTTTGCTTAGATGCAGTATTAATCCCACTATACAAAAATTACACATTTCAAAATGCACGTAGCTTCCAGCTAAGGTATGACAGTACATTTTTGGAAGCCGTATCACTGTAGACCCTTACCTGTGAATATCCCTAAAAAGCTGATTCCAACCTCTGCCTTTCCAGGAGAAATGGCTGAACTTTAACAAAACACAACTACTTATTCAAGGTGCACCACTTTCAGACAATGCTTCCTTGAAGTAGGAAACACTTATTTCCTCCTTTTGTCTGAAAGGAGAGGGGAGGTTGAGAATAAATGGCTTCCAGCATGACAGGCACAACAAGCAACATTTTAATAAGCATTCAAAGAACAGTGGCACAGCTGGAGTGCAAGGCAGGGTATTTTCTGCTAGATTCTGATGCCCTTCACAAAAAAAGGTTCGAGTATCAAAGTCAGTGGTTGTGCTTATGTGTCTGCACATGTCTTATCCACAGCACAATCAGGAAAGGGAAACTGAGCTTCAAGACCTGCAAAAGGACCATAAGGCTGAAGAAACGCCAAAAAAACAGGCCCTTTAGTATCAGAGGGTATTGCATTTAGCAGTGCCTCAGAGGTCTGTGCTTAGAATCATAGGATTGTTTAGGTTGGAAAAGACCCCTAAGATGACTGAATCTCACTGTTAACCCAGTACTGCTGAGTCCACCACTAAACCATGTCCCTGAGTTGCCACAGCCACATATTTTTTTGATCACTCCTGGGAATGGCAATTTCACAACTTCCCTGGAGTCTTTGCTATCAACAAAATGAAAACTAGACTCTGAAATCCATCTGAACCTGTTTTCTTGTTCTGATAAATGCCCCTGTGGCAAACCACAGGCTACAAAGCTGCTCATTCAGGAAGACAGCAATAACAGCTACATTCAATAAGCCAGTACTAGACAGAAATAAAGGGCAGGCAAAATTCACATGCAGGTTTTCTCCTTGCCAGAAAGAGGACCTCTAATTCCAAAATTGACTTTGTATCTCAAGATGGAGATGAAGCAGATTTTATTCAGATTACAAGGCTATGGAACGCCTAGAAAATGAATGGCTTGATTCCTGGAAGCAATTTGGCAACTGGTTCAGACAAGAGATGCTTCAAATACATGACAGTCTTTCCCTACCGATTGCCATTGCAGTCTTTCAAAACTCACAGGTTTGTTGACTGGGTGAATCCTGCCTCTACTGATTTATGCTGTTCAGCTTGACAAAAGAAACAGCCATGAGTTATGAAAAGCAATATGGCAAGACAGAGGATTTAGCAACAAATTACCCAGGTCCCCCGCTTCCTTTTAATAATGTAAGTGCAAAAGTAACAAATAGACAAGAAAGAAGAAAAGTAAGACCAGTCACTTTTTCTTTTTCCTTGACATAAACATTCAGCACAGAACAGCAACAATCATCAGCCCAGGCAAACTAGGGCAGTGAAGAAATATTTTGTATCTATTTACACATGCATTTATATTTACTGTTGACCAAAACCCTCACATGATCAAATTTCACTCTTTTAAGGATGGCCATATACAATCACTTATCACAACGAAAAACATAATGAAATGAAACAAGGACTACTCACTTTTGTTACCATAACCACCACAAAGTTCTTCTCATCTATTTTGTATTCTTTAAGAGCAGTCTCATCATTAAGGATCTTACCTGGCAAATTAAACAGAAATTAAGATATTTAGCACATCAACAGAAGATCTTGGGATTTTCTCATATAAACAATTCCAAAAACCACATGAAAACATGTTTTATGCAGATTTATAAACATTAAATAACCCTCCAAAAAGTGTTTTGCCTACTACGCTTTGGCAGTGGAGGTACAGTTTTTCTCCTGTGATGCCCACAGTATTAGTTACCTTGAAGGCTGTTGCCGTAAGTGCTGAAGATTGTTCAGAACATTTAAAACAGATGTGTTAAATCTGGTAAGGTTTATAGTACCCTTAACACAGATACAAGTAGTGTAGAGGAAAGGTTTCAGCATGCAAAAAGCTTGACTGAATAACCTCTGCCTCCTTACACACTCCAGTCACAGTAAGAAAATTCCTCTCTGCTTATCTTCTATTTGGTCATCAGATAAGAGCATTACCTACAATAAATCAGCTTGTGACCCTGCAACTTTAACAATTCACTCTTAAAAGAAGGCTAAAACATTAGAAGAAGCTAGAACCACTCCATAACTTGCCAGAAGGATGAAAAAGCCACCAGACAAACCCAGGAGCATTTGTCATATTACCACTTCTGATGTTTCACAAGCACAGGCAGTACCATGACAAAGTAGATTTGCATGATGTCTATAAGAACTCAGAAACACACTAAGACATGAGGGGCTTAGCCCTTTTTTTTTTTTTTGATAACCTGGTTTAGAGACAGTACCACAAAACAGAAAAGTGTTTCTGCAAGTTTTATAGCACCTACTTCTACTACAGAATTTTCATGAAATACTTTACAATGTGAGTTGATTTATTTTCTGAAGATGTGCCACAGACCATTTCCCTAGTTCAGGAGGAAAATACGCAGTTTCACAACCTTTCTCAGTGCTGGTGGAATGCACCACTTGGCCGCAGCTAGCAGGACACATCCTTATCCTGATAACTGCAAGGCAATCAAGCAACACATACAAATTATGGCACTTGGAACACAGAAGAGGTGGCACTGTCCTACTCCCTACTGGTTCCACCAGTCCTGCAGGTCAAACATGAAAGAAAGTATTACAGGTACTGCAGTTACAGCAATACCTGCAGCATCTGACTCAGAAACCAGGCAGGTTTACTTATAAATATTTGGCTTACAGGTTTATTGCAAAAGGCTTTCATAAATGTATATGTGTATATAATACATTCTAATATACATACACACACACTGTGACATCCTCAGGGTTTCTAGTCTTTACCCTAATACAGATGACAACACAAAAGATCTATCTCTCTAATAAGCACCCACTGGGGTATCACTTTGTTTTAACAAGCTATGAAAATCCTACAGCTCATTTTCACAAAAGTAAAAATGGCATCAATACACCCTTGTACCTCTTATCCAAGGGGAAAAAAATTACAATCACTCTTTGGATAGTCTTCTGTTTTACATCGTACTCCTATATTTCCTACTGGTCATGAGCATTATACAATACAGTAGGTACATTCTGTATTCAGAAAACACTCAAATCATCAGATCTTACACAGCCCTTGATTTTTGCAATTACATAAACACAATGTTAAGAGTGTGATGCTGTTATACATCTTTCACAAAGCCTTCTGCCTTGTTCTCATTCCTTGGTCATACATGAAACTTCCACCTTCATGTTCTTGCCATACACTTCCCTCACTGAAGTGTAAGAGACATAAAACTTGGTAAGAAACTTGGCAAGGACTTGGTAAGTCCTGAGGAGCTGCACAGAGAGAGACTCACAAATTCTCTTCCATCAGTCTGTCTCTATTGCCATTAGTGGCTTTAGCTTGCAAGAAATGGAAAAACCACACTGGTTAAAAAGCAGTAGATTACAGAATTGTAAAGAACAGCAAAGTTTCTTTCAAGCTTAATTTTATCGAGAAAAATCACTAGAGGGAGTACTGGAATAGAGCTTAAATTCTGACATGAAGTGGGAACAAAAAAAATTGGATTTCTGTATTAATGCCAGAATGAATGAGCCAGGTCAATTAAAGCTCAAATGAAGTTAATTTCATGTCTTTTTCTGACATTAGCCTGTTTCTTCCTAGTAAATAATAAGTATTCCTAGTAAGAGTTTAAGAGTATTGAAAGTACCTTTGTACAGCAAGAATTTGGTGGTGGGTTTCTTTTGTTAATCCAAAAGAGATAAACTGATTTTTACTGCTCTGAGGTATATACAGAAATGCTTCATCTTTATACAGCATAAGTTGAACAAAACAAAAGAATTAGCCCAGAACTGGTGATGTGATCTGCTTAAATCCTGATTTCCTGTAACAAAAGTTGTTTCTTCTTCACCTAGCATACCCCCAAGACATCATGCTATAAGAGCAAAGATAACAGACGCACATGTAACAAAACTTGAAAAGTTTAATTAAAAATTAAGAGTTCCCTTTGACAAAGAGTTTGCTTTTCCATTCTTATACTCTTAAGTAGACCTGACATTCATATCAAGGTCAAAGAACAACATAAAATAAGGCAGATTCATATAAGATATTTTCAGAATATCCATTACCTGCATAAATTAGTTTTTGGCCAGCTACAGGAAAAGCATCTTTCCCTCTTTCTGATTCAATCTTCTCTTTCAGTGCCTTTACCTAAAGGACAGAAACAGTCTTATTGGAAAAAAAAAAAGTTCACAACACAAACCTAATTAAGAGTACTAAAGAAAAGTTTCAGTCATATCTTGGTTATGACAAGTATATCAGCCTTTTGAAGATGTCACTGTAACCACCTGCAGAGCAACACACTCCCTTCCCAAATAATCTCCTGTGCTTACCCAAATTAGAAAAATAATTTCTCCATAAGAAGTTTCTAGTATGAGTGAAATGAAAAAATAAATTGAAAAATTTCAGAGAGACAAATATTTTCATCTACTGACCCATTTGCCCTTTTCTTTCCCTGCATTCAGGAGACATACATGCTATACACAGCTGAAGGTTCTCATTATCACAATATTCTCTTCCAGGAATGCCTCTTTTTTTGGTAAGATCACCATGACATTCAACCTTGAAGGCTCAATATGCAAAGCCTTGTGCAAACTATTCACTTATCTTATACAAGTAGTTTTCAACCCTTCCCCCTCCACGGTAATTTCTGGAGCTCTGCAAGAGCAATTTTAGGCCTCCACATTCACTGGCTTGCACGGACCACTGCTGCCTCATCCACACTCTCACAGCACCACACTCAGTAGCTCAAATGACACTGTTAGTTGTCACATGTCAGAACGCTCGTGCTCTCCAGAAACTCCACAGTGCCGTCCTGAGATGAAGGATATTCCTGTACTGACACATCCAAAGTCATGTTTTTAGATAAACTGCCTGCATACCCAGCCATCCTTCCTGCTTTCTTACAGACTCTCCCAATATATACAGAACAAAGACAACCCATCTGTTAGGAACTTATTGCTACAAGCTAACATCGTCTTCTGAAGAGTTTTTCCTGAATATTCAGTCTTTTTTGTAAAACTCTGCAAGGATACAGAACACAACATAATGCTTCCTTCTGTGGGACTACACCAAAATAGGAAGCCAACTCCTTCCTCAGCAGCTGAAGAAGAGATGCTTTTGGTATTCGTATCATACATGCCACCCCAGCATCTGCCAAATGCCTTGGAATCAGTCTCCAACCAGGCACTTGCTTTTCCACAGCAAAACTAACAGCAGTTCAGTGCCAGCCTTAAATTCAAAGGACAGTCAAACCATTACTTGATTTAATAATGATTTGCTGAAAGCATATAATTCTCATGCATTTACACAAGTCTGTCCTATCCCTGAATTTGTATTTATTTTTAAAGCCTACTTCCTTGAAAAAGGAAACCCTAATTTGTTCATTCCTCCCCAGTTACTGAGAATGCAAGTCACTCACCTTACAACTGAACAGTTTCCTTACACCATGGATAAGACATCAAGGAGTTTTTCCTGAGCTTTAAGTATTACATACTCCAGGCAACTCCAGTTAATATCCCGCAGGCACTAGGGCAAATTAATCCCCTGAATCTTGTTAAAAGCCCATTACATTTTCAAATGCCTATTTTTTAAAACTCTGCTTACCTATTCATATATATGTGCATTTATACCAATCACTCAGAGATACTGTCTCAAAGCTACTTCTTTTATACCAAGTTACTATGTTTGTCATAGATTTGTACCAACTACAACATGACTAAACAGGTATAACCTATTTTGAGGGAGAAAATTAAGGCTTGTTTCATGTCCACTGCATCAATTAAGGTACTGCTTTCAGATTTCTACTTTGTCTTCTTCATCTTTTGTTGCTTGAGTTTTATTCCACACTCTAGGCTTTTTCCCACACTAAAATCTGCACTCTCAAAGTCGGACAGCTAAATGGGGTAGCCCAGGTCAGGACACACTAAATACAGATGTTAATTACTAAACAATAACTAGATCCATGAGAAGGAGTTAAGATATTTACTGCAGTGAAATACTGACAGTAAAATTCAACGACCCATTTGCCTTTGCTGTGTGCTGTGCTTCCCCGTATTGTGATGTGGCTGATGTAATGCAAGTGACCTGGGGCACTGTCCTCTTCCAAAACCCCATCTCAGTCTGCAACAAATGGCAGCATTATGCTTTCACCCCTTTGGCAGGTGGCACTCCTCTCCAGGCACAGGCAAACTTCCCTTTATGCTATGGGGCCAAGGGAATTGAGAAAAAAAACCACCCACATGTTATTTATGACAAGGGCTGAAGAATAAGCAGTAGTCACAGAATCAGAGGACAGTTTGGGTTGGAAGGGACCTCTAAAGATCCCCCAGTCCAAACCCCATGCAGTGAGCAGGGACATTCTGTGACTAGATCAGATTGCTCCAACTCCCACCAACCTGGCCTTGAACACTTCCAGCGATGGAGCATCCACAGCTAGTCTGGGAAACCAGTTTCAGGGTCTCGCCACCCTTAATCTACAAAATTTCTTCCTTACGTCTAGTCTAAATCTATCCTCTTTTAGTTTAAAACTATTATCCCATATCCCATCGTTACAGACCCTGCTCAAAAGTCTGTTCCCACTTTTCCTGTATCACAGAATATTCTGAGTTGAAAGGGACACATAAGGATCACGGAGTCCAACTCTTAAGTGACTTGCCTGTAAGACCCCTTTGGGTACTGGAAGGTCCCCCAAGGTCTTCCCAGAGTCTTCTCTTTTCCAGGCTGAACAATCCCAGCCCCCTCAGCCTGCCTCCACAGGACAGGTGATCCAGCCCTCTGAACATCTTCGTGGCCTCCTCCAGACCAGCTCTAACACATCTTCCATGTGCTGGGGACCATCAGGAGCATGATCCCCCAGATTCCAAAGGCTTACATCTGGGAAAACTCACCTGGCAGACACAGGCAGTCTCAGCCTAGTGGACATTCAGGAGATTGTGCTTCAGCTGCACAACATCCTTCCGTAATCCAAAAACCATCTGTGGATCCTACTGCTGAATCACTTTTATTACTGTGGTGGCTCAGGTGAGGACAGACTAAAGACATACACTAATTACTATGCAGTAATTGGATCCATGTGGAGGAATTTGGTATTTATTGCCCTGGTGTAGTAGTTCTTACTAATGCAAATAACACAGAGAGAGTAGAGACAGCAGCCACCTCTGCATCCCCTTTGCTGTCTGAGAGGGGCAAGGATGCTGGTGCTGAGTTAGTGGTCTCAGCATGGAAACTCCAGCTGTGCAAACATCATCTCTGCCATTCCTGGAGGTCCTTCACAGACCTGTCACTGACATCAGTGGTACTGAATACAGGAACAATCTACAGGTGAGCTTCTCAAAGAACAGACAACCTTTGGGTAAAGCCTGCTGATGCAGGGCAATACATCACTAGCTTCTTAAAGGGATTTGAAAAGACTGGAAATGCTGAGGAGAAAAGGCCACTACAGCTTTCACTGCTGGGGTTTATTGTCTGTACCTGCCACATACATCAATCAGTTTAAGAACAGATCATATGCTAAATTCTAACACAAATTATTTCAGTTCTTAGTCATTTCCCCAGCTGACAGCTTACAAAAGTGTAAAACAAATCTAAGCTTAACACATCTCAGTTAATTTGCAGGATTTTGCCAACTATATCCAGGGACACACTGCCATTTGCAAAGGCAAAAGTCATTAACATAGATCTCTCATTTAAATGGACACTCACTCTACTGCAAACTCTTGCCATCTAAAGATACGTGTGTTATGGCGAGTGACAGTAACAGATCATGATCTCCAAATTACAAACTAAAAATTCTGTAGTATCATTCAACTTGTTCCTGTAAAACTGAAAATACATCAAGCAGTCAAGTAATTTCCAGATTACATTCTGGAACATTTCAGAGCATTGCTTAACTGATTTATACAGAGCAGTGATTTACATAAGGGAACTGTCCTGTGTCAAATGAATACAATGCAGTGATCACACCTGTTCAGAGGAGCAAACAAAAGGACATGTACTTAAAGCAACTCTTAACTAGTAGAGCTTGAATCTGCAATACCACGCAGTCAGCTGCAGACATGAACATTCTCTTGTTGGAGGCAGAAGTTCAAGAAACACTCAGGCTAAAATAAACAGTGCCTGCCTGTTCTTTTGTCTTTCATCACTGCCTAACCTAAGAGGCCAAAAACATTTCATTTATAGAGGATAAAGTATTAATTCTTAGAATAAAAAAAGGAATAGATAACATTAGAAACACTGAATTTAACAGTAACATTCCAGTGACATAAAATTGCCTCTTATAGGTCTCACTGGAGTGATCAAGCACTCAGTGACGAAATATCCACGCCATCAATTCTGCCTAGGGAATGCAAGACAGTGCTCCCTAAACAACCTGTGTGTCTGACACCGTAGTAGGAACCACCTTCATTAAGATTTAAACCACAGATGTTCCATCTTTCAAAGGGAAAAAAAAAAAAAAAAAAAAAAAAAAAAAAAAAAAAAAAAAAGAGAGAGAGAAGCCCTGGCAATGTTCTTCAGAGAGACAGCTGCATCTTCCAGCTGCTGGTACATGAGTTGCTGAAAAAAGCCACATCCCAAACTTTGCCTCCAGCAAACTGGGTTGCTGGGAACCTAGACCTCAGGACAGCCATTGGTCCACTATAAGTGAAAATTAATTTTGGGAAAGCACACCCAGCACACTGATCAGTCAAAATGAGAAAGCAGGTTTAAAATATACAGTCGACTTCCGCCTCCATAATGTATTTTTCTCATAAATAAAGATCCATAAAAGACCACCTCCAGGCTACCTAGTTTTATTCAACCTGATCAGAGTTCAAAATGCATTTCAGTCCTCAGAGAATCTGGTTTCTCTTCTGCCCCAATAAATTACAGAGCATAATAAAGGGAGCCCATTCTTTATGACAGTACCTTTAAGAATGAGCATCAATTCATCTACAAACGCCCTACAGATTCAGAAACGGCACACTTACAAGACAAGGTGATTTTCTTCTGTCCCCTGTGAATTCACATGTGAAACTCTCCCTGCCATTTAGAGACGAAACCAAATGCCATGTCCTGAAGAATATACATCACATAATTAAGAATGAGAGTCAAAACCTGGGGTCCAATCCCTAAGTGCACCCCAGCCAGGCAACCTAAAAATGGGTTTCACAAAATCACCAGTGCTAAGCTGTCCAGTTGTTACCTGCAGTTAATTTTATCCCACCAAAAGCAAGCAGGGTATGCTGGGTTCCATCTAGACAAGTAGTTTCCTTTCAGCAAACACTCTTCCCTTCTCTCTCACCAACTTTCATTTCTGCTACCTCTTATGTATGCTAACAGACGCAGTAAAAATAATCAGTTTATTCAAGGACACATTTCCAAAATCCAAACAAAATAGTGAACAGTATACTTTCATCAATTTCAATTTACATAGGCTGTACTACACAAGCAAGACAAATTGCTGGATCTGTAGAGAAACTGAATACAAAACTGAAAAGGATCTCTTCTGATATCAAGCCACATACCCACCTTCCACACCACTATCTTCATCAGGAATCTGACTGACCTAAAGACAAGATTTTTTTTGCAACTTCTACCACAAGGCTGCTATGAAGTTTATTCAGATGTTGGAAGCCTTTCCATAATCTCCAGCCCAAATTAATTCATAGACTATTAATACTCATTTGTTCTTGGTTTGAGGCTACAACTCAAGCATATCCTTCCCACCTCTCATGGTGCTTACCAGCATAAAACATTTATGCAACATTACCAAAACCTCTAAGTTTGTTAAGCCAGGCAGGGTCTGTTCATTTCCTTCCATGGGAGAGCCCCAGTTTTACACAGGCTCCAGGCACCTCTTTTTTTCCACCCGCTCCAGTGGAAACTCATTTCCCTTGGAAACAGGTGGCCAGCAAACACATAGTACAGCAGCATTACTGTAGGATCTGTGATCTTAACAACTTCACCTTTTAGCAAACCTGAGTCAATCTATGCTGCTCATGTGAAAGCCATTTCCAAAAGCCTGACCCTCCAATCAGGCAGGCACTAACAATTAAACTTTGTGTTCTTCAGTTCCATCATGCTCCTATTGATTTGTACTCAAATTCTTATCAAATTAATAAAAGGACTATGAAGAGATGGATCACAAGACCAACTCTGGAGGACCTTCACTACCAACCGACCTCTGGTAGAACTGTTTCTCTTTAAGAAGAAACACTGCACAAAGGGGTTGATTAATGTCCTTTATAATTCTCTATCATTCTTTATCTTTTTCTGTAATAGCCTAACGGGTTTCTCCCAGACTTTGGGAAACATCATGGTTAAACAAGGACAAATGCTTTCAGTCCAAAAAGCCTAACTCTCTCACTCCTCCCTGAGGGAGGATACAATAGTCTAAACACTTCTGTTTAGAATTTAGGCTTAATATTCCTGAGATTTCCCCCTCCCACTGCCCTTGCAAACATATTTACCACACATTATACTATCCTACGGACACTGCTCAAAGTCAAGTGAGGACAATGCAGCTGGGTCAGACAATAAACCAGCTAATGAAGCAACAAACTGACCAGTGCAACAGGTTTTACTACCCTTAATCAAACTACGTGATCAGCAACTGATTAATGACAAATGTTGTGCCTACTACTGAAACATCCAGAAGAAACTACTCAGCTCATAAATCAATGCTTTACAGTATTTTTACTTGTAAGAACATATTTGATTCCAGCTACTTCCTTTTTCAAATTATAAAATAAGGATTTTCTGGCACAACCTATATTTTAGTGTTCTTTTATATTGCCTTCCTAAACAGGACACTCATGCTTGAGTGGTTGCATGAAGAGATTGCTGCCCTACTTCAGCCCCAAAGCCATAACAGATACAGTAATTGGGAAGAACCACAGGAGAGGAAGAGTGTTTTGAATCCAGTGAGGTTTACAAGCTTATTAAGTGCCTGAAAAAACAAACAAAACCCAGCTCTATTCAACTAAACAACGGACTTAAAATTATCCTAACATTTAAAACCAGCCTCATAGACACGATAAAGCATTCATAAACTTCTGTATTTACTATCTGTATTTACTGTGCTGAAGTCTGTGTACAAAGAAATAAGCAGCACTGCCTGGCAGAAAAATAGTCTGGAACTGGTAAGGTACAAATCCAAATTTAGCTCTGACATTTTACTTTCTAGGCAATTACCTCTTTCTGTCTAATTTCCTCTCCAAAACTGAGCTCATCTAAATCCAGGTGAAATTTATAAATCTAGTAGTTGCTGTTATACACTGCAGAGAGATCCACAGCATTAATTTCTGATTTCAAAGTTGGCCTCCACACACTGCCACCCTGCATTTCAACATTAATTTAAGCCCTGCCTAAAAGAGAAGACACCAGGGCCAGTTTTCTGATGCAAGACAGTGACTAAAGCTGTGCACATGCAGCTCTGTACTAACACGGGAACACAAGGATTTCAACATAAGGCAGAGCTTTCAGCTATCTGCAGTTTCAAGAAAAGCAGAGAGATGTGGCTATAGACAGCTCTGCCTATGCACTCATGTTTTAAGGAGAAATGTGACATTCTCCAAGCGGGTGACTCTTGCATGGTCATGTTGATTGGCATGAACAACACTCCAGGACCCTCAAGCAGCCAGTTTCTACAACACACACATTCTCCACAAACTGATTTATGAGTGTAAAAGCAGCACAGTGGTTTGAGTATGAAGAAAACTGACAAGACATTTCAAGCAATTATAAAAAGACACTTCTTTAAAAAGCTTTTTGCACTACTGCATGCTGGCAAACCAGTTGGAGGAGTGTCTCTGACACAAAAACACAGGGAATGACAAGGACAGGGAGAAATAAAGTCAGCCTGTAGACAAAACTGAATGGGTGTGCTCAAGAGAAGTGGCAAGTCCTTTCCTCTCCTTTTCCTGCTCCTTTGGTGCTCCCTGCAGGGCAGCATGCAGAGGACCACCATTTGGCCTTGATAGGGACTAGGTAGGATATGCTGGATATCCTGATGTCCTGTAAAAGCAAGAGCAATCTGTTTAAGTGAGACCACTCCCTTCAAGGGAACCGCGATCAAAGACACAAACCTTGGTGGGAGATGCCATGTCAGCCACAGCAGGTTCATCCTTCAGTTCTCCAAGTTTACACCACCCTATTTTACACCTATAGATACTCCACGACGTTATTTTCCTGTGTTTCAGGAATTCAATTACAGTGTTTTCAAAGGGTTTGTCAGTGAACATGTCCCTGTATGCAAGAGGGCAGCAACGATACTCTAGGCAGAAGCAGGACCATCTGCTCGTATTATTCCTTTTAATTAACATGTACTCTCCACTTTCTTCAAGTTTCAAAGGGAACACCTTCCAGCCCGTTGTTGTTCATATCAAGGGCAGATACCCTTGCTTTCCAGTCGTACCTGCAAAGTAGACTTTAAATTTAAGACACAAGTATGTACAAAACTATCCTTACATGTGTATAACCTGTGTATTTCATTTCTGAGTCTTTCTGACCCCCTTGGGAATGGTGGTCCAAGAAAGTGTGGATTGCTGAACATATAATACGGAAAAATTATTAAAAGAACAAAGCTAACTTTTCATTGCTGACAGCTAAACTGGATAAGAACATTATAAATAAAACAGTTGTAAAATTATGGGCAGAGCCAATGCAATTGAAAAAATGGGTAACATGTAAAAACATATTCTAATATGTATAAAATAATTTAGTTGTATTAAGTAATTTATGCTATCTTATCCTTTATTAAATTTTAAAGCAATATGTGTCATCCTGCCCAAAGTTCTTTAGAAATTTTATTAAAACACTCACTAGAATTTAAGGAAAATATTCCTGAACATGAAATCCTGGCCTTCCTCAGTCAAGAATCAGAACAACTTCCCTTGCCTGCAAATGCTACCTCTAGCCAGTAAGCCAGGAAAAGGACTATCTAGCAAAGAAAAGCAATAGCAAAAAAACCCCCAACCACCCAGACAGTTTATTAAACAAACATGAATTATCAGAGAACATAGCTCTCATAAATGCTACAGTCTGCAGACAATGAAAATAATTAATAAAAAAAGAAAGCAGACACTCTGCTGGACCCTGGTAATCTCCGAAGTTAAAATTTTGCAGAGTCATGTATCAAACCTCAAGCAGCAAGAACAAGCCCTTCCAAACTCACACTTCCTCTGATTGTGCAACTACGTGCCCACCAATAAGATCCTGAGGAGACCTGAGAGCAACATAATCCCAAAACCCCACAAAACATACAGAAAACAATAACAAAAACTACTCTAAAAACCAAAGAATACTTAGAGAAAAATACAGGGACTTGAGACAGAAATACACTTTAGACCCAGAGGGGTATTTCTGGTTTTTGAACAGGACCATGGGAGTTTTCCTCTAACCACTAAAAATGATAACCTCTCAGGGAAATACACAAACCCTTCCCTTATGCACAACTGCTGCAGGATTAACCTGCTCTGAGACAGGCAGCAAGGAGGTCATCAGAGCAGGTTCATTCTTCGTGGGTTACAAGCCTTAAAGTGAGATTTTACTATTTCAACCAGCAACAGTCTCTGATTCTTGCAGAACTGCTCCATAAATTTAATTCTCCCGACAAATATAATAAACTACAAATTCAGTAAAAGTAAAATGGCAAAAATTAAAACCCTTACACTCATATCTTCTTCTTTGAGATAAATGTACTACTCCTTCTACTACATACAATTTGCTCAGTCACATACTGAACTGTGTTAACCCTTGCTCTTCTGCTGGACCAAGTTTTTCCCCAACAGAGTCTACATGATTGGTACCTTTTACAGGAACTCAATATTTGTTTCCATTTATCTTTCCTAGTCCTAATAGAACAAGAACTGATGCAAAGTAGACCTCAAAATTACAAAGATTTTTAATACTTATCTCCTCTTTTTACAATATGCTTTAGTATGGTTCTCAATACAAAGAATAAATACACAATAAAATTTTGTGGGTTCATATATTCAGTTTTATATGGGTTCACAAACCAAACCCTACCCCTTCAGACTACAGTCTGAACTAATTCAGAAATTTGTTACTGAACTCTCTAAAGTGAATTAAAGCACTTGTATTTTTGCCATAGACACCTCCAATGTAATTAAAAAGTACCTCCCCCCTCAAGTGTATCAACTCATTGCTTCTACAAAATCAAAATGTTTTTTATACCCCCTGCAAACCAGAAAATATAAATTCTTTCTTATTACACTGTCTTTTGAAAAAATGAAAGTAGTATCTCCTTTTCCCTGCAGTATACCTATTTTATCTGGAAAAAATGAAGTATTTGCCAAACTTCACTTTTTTCTTATTACACACCTCTTGGATCATGCTTAATTTTTGCTGAAAGAGACTTCCCACACATTCAAGAGAACTTCAAGTAGTATCCAGCCAAATTTCCCAAACTAGAATTGAAGGGGAGCAATTTGAGCATCTGGAAATCCCCATAAAGGTGTTTAACAGCAAAGCACAAACACACCATGGATGCACCAGAACAGAGAGAAGCTCCAACTCCCACAGCTGAGGGTTCTGCTGACATGGTGTTAAACAAGCTGGCTTTCCCTGGGTGTTCAAACACTGTGGTGGGAACAGTGAAATGTGAAAGCCCATATTATGTGACACAGAGGCCATGGCTGAAAGACTTCTGACATCCTGAATGTTCCTTGCACTCCTCTGCATTTTGGCAACCAGGTTTTTAGGTTACCGGCGCAGGGGAGCTGAAAATGAAACAGGACAGACTTTATTACGCCTGGTATTTAGCTTCCAGAAGAAGTTAATAATGTTGGTTGAGATTTTTTGAAAAGCCTGGTTCGTGTGCACATAGTGATGACTACAATAGAAGTGCTACATTTAGAAGCCTACAAGGTCATCACTGTCACCTCGGACAAGGGATGTGGCTACACAAACCTGCATCAGTGTCACACAGGCTTATTACTTGCTCCTAACACAGTGCTCAACATATTTACTTCTCACAGGCAGCCAACAAAAAGCAGCAGCAGCTTGTGCAGATAGATACAGGCTTTCATTTGAGTCTGAATGCCCAAGCCCGGAAAGGAACACCAGAATCATCACCAGGGGTAAGTAAATCCATCCCTCTACGAAGCATCCCACAAGTGTCAACTCTGATACCCATACAGCTTCACAAAAACAGCCATGCCTGCAAAAATCCCTCCTTTTGATAACAAGCCTGCCCCAGTAACAGAGCCTGAGGCTAAACCTTTTCAACTTCTTTAGTCAGTCCTAGTATTTGACAGTCCCCACCGAGCACTTTGGCAAGCAGGATGGCTGCAAGTCTAGTGTTCATTCAGTCAAAATACTCAGCCAGCCAATATTTTAAAACACATCTAAACCAAAATGAGTCACATCACTGAAGGCAAGTCTAAAATTCAACTGTATGATTTAACAGGAAAAAAGGATCATTTTCCTGCAAAAAACTGCAACAAGGCTAATTATTAGAAAGTATGCTGTTTCAAAAATCTCACTGGAAGGTTTGATTAAATATTCCTTACTATTAATGTCAGCTCTCTGTTACAAACATAAACTCTTTTTAGAATGCTACTTTGCACAGTAACATCAAGTACCTTCAGATTAATTTGGTATTGAGAATGAGGGGAGAAATTGCTAGAAACAGAAATCAGTTTTAGAGAACCAGAATCCAACTTTAGAGCAACAGGTTTCCTGTGTCTATCACAACTACATGATTTTGGCCTTGTCACAGTATAGGGCACAGCTCCAAGTAAACAAGCCTACCTCTATCTGAGAAATACACAGTCCAAAGACTAATGTTTCCCAAATTGCACAAAACATACATGTTCCAAGATGCTAGAAAATTAATCTGAGAAGCCAGTGCACTTAGTTAAAACTGAACATACTTTTGAACTATTTAACATACTAAATTTCAAAGCATTTTCCAATTTTAAGATTTGGTTCCTAGCCAAACGCTCAAAAAGTGTCTTCTCTTTACTAAGTTATACAATTTGTAACAAACACTTTCAACAATAATTTTTTTATAATTTTCTAAGAAGCATGCCAAGAAAATTTAAATACATTTTTTCACCTCTACAGCTAATAGTAAGATCAAGTCTTCACCCTGTTCTGCAAAACAAAATTCTGCTAAAATCCTACCTGTATTTCCCTCCATCTTACTACCCACTCCTGGCCAAAACCTGAAGTATTATGCTTAGGAGAAGCATTCTCACTCTGAGCTCCCAAAAGAGCTACATCCATAAACAGAGGGTGCAACCTCCTCTCCCACAATCCAACTTGGAGCCATTGCATTCTGCTGCCTCATAAACTGCTGAGGCCTTTGACTGGCAACATTCCTTCAGCCCTCTCCTTGAATTCACTTCCCAGGACCTCACTGGATGCAGGGAGCAGGAGAAAAGATAAGACAGCTTTCCTCAGTAACAGGAAGGACAGATGTTTTAAATATCCAAAGGTTTCTAACACTTGCTTCTCCCAGACATTTGCCACATCCCTTGGCCACACGAACGAGCTCCCAGTCCAACTTTAACTCATCCTTTATTTTTTATTAAGATGGAAGAAGAGGCTGAACAGACTTTATAAAAGCAGATGTACGCTGTTCCACAGTTTCCAGAGCTTGGCTGCCCACCTGCCACATGAAAGGCTGCTGCAGACAACACTCCAGCTGCCAGCCTCCAAATCCTCAAATCCTTCAAACCAAGGCCACAACTGTGCCTGGACTTGGCTCTCAGACAAGTGACAAGGCAACTTCCAGGCATGCCAGCTCGCTTAAGGCCCTTCCCCTTACCTCAGAAGGTCACAATTCTCTGAGGTTTTTCCAGCAGACAGAAAACAATTCACCTGGAGAGCAAGACACGGGGGCACCGCAACACAGCACGGAAGGAGGGCAGCGCTGCTGTGGGTCCCACCACACACCCCAACATCCCTGCAGGAGGCTCCCCCGTGGTCAGCAGGGCCCCCCTCCCAAAAACACAGGGTAATCAATCACTGTGGCTCACCCTGCGAGGCAGAACACTCACCTGCCCCGGGCAGGGCACACACCTGTGCAGGCACACCTGGGAGCAAATACGAGCTCTTCCCCCCAAAGCAGCACACATCCTCCTGCCCCACAGCTCTTCCTTTCCCGGTGGGAATCCACAGAGGGGTTGGGAAGGACCACCACGCTTCCCTTCTGCTGCACTACCTTCCCCCACTCACTCCCAGTACAGACCAGGAGCGATCTGCGCCCCATTACCCGCTAACCCCATGGATGCAGGCACCTCGATTCCAAAACGGAAAAAAAAACCAAACCAAAACAAAAAACCTTTCACTTCCCATAGCTCTCCTCTTCCTCTTCTCTCCAGGTTTACACGAGTTTATTTATTCCCCCCCTTCCCACCACGCGGGCTAGTCCCCCATTCCCAACCCCTGGGCTATTCCCCCCATTCCCGGGCTGTTTCCTCCCATTCTCACCTCCAGGGTTATTTCCCCTTCCCGGGCTATTCCCCTCCATTCGTGGACTATTCCCTATTCC
>VXAU01000228.1:361766-387533 GCA_013399695.1 Formicarius rufipectus
TTTTTTTTTTTTTTTGGTAAACAAGACTGCCCTTCTGCAAAAGAGGACACTGATGTCAAGCTAACCTAATACTGTAATATAATTAAACTCCAGATTTGCTAGTATTGTGTAATGGCTGGAGAAACTCTAGTCTGCCACATTGTCAGCCTAATGTTTGTAATAAAAAACATCTTTTAACAGCTTTTTACAGTAAGCTTGGCTTCCTAACCATTTCCTCCCAGCAGCGTGGCAGAGCAGGGGCCAGCAGGCTGCACTGCCAGGCACCAGGAAAGCAAAAGACCCCTCTCCCCGCAGGAGTGTGGGAATGGGTATGTGTTACACATACACACTGAGCTGGAGCTGCTGCCTCTGTCAGCGTCCACCTCAGGCTCTGACACACAGTTGCCAGACAGCCAGAACCTCTTACGGATTTCGCAACCAAAGAGAAACTGCTGACTGCTGCGAGCAGGAATCCAGCATTCTTGGCTGCACAGAATAACTTGCTTGCACTGCATGGAGAACCATTTAAAAAAAAAAAAAAAGAAAAAAAAAAGAAAAAAGTAATAAAATACTGCTTACTGTTTTGCATGGATGGTTATAACTTAAAATATGCTGCTTGTTCACTTTCAGTGTTGCCTGATACCAAATCTAATTCTGTACTTTGCAGATGAAAGACTTTTTTTTTTTTAACTTTTCATTTAGCAGTCCAGATATGTAAGAGCTGATCTTCACATGCAAATTAAAGTACGTCATGCTGAGTGTCAGTTTCACTACTCCTTTCTACTCAGGATATGTTCAACACGAACTATTCATTTTGCTTTCTGTGAGTGCTCTGTAGAGTGTGAAGCAGTTCTGCCCGTAGTGAGGTGAGGGTTTGTTTACTCCATAGCTGTTTAGCTCTGCTGTGAGGGCTGGTAAAAGCCTCAGAATAACTGAGAATCGGCTCCAAAGGCTGTGACTGCTAAGGATGAAGTTTTCCTGTTCAGTTATTTGACCTTTGAAATAGAATGACGAAAAAAAGGGGGGGGGAGGCTGTGATTTTTTTATTTATTTTTTTAGACCACCCTCTGAGTGTTCCAGGAACTCAGGAGGACTCATTGTATGGGGACTATAATAAAGAAATTCTTGGTACTTCCTCTACCTAAGCCCATTCAGCTTCATAAAATCTGATAGTACTTGACTGTCCAGGTCTTTCCGTTGCAGAGTTGAGGGTTAGGTTTTATTCTCTTTATTATTCTCATCATCTAGTTTCATAGTTCGTCTCCTTGACAGCCAGTGCCTGGGGTTTTTCATTCTGTGTCTGAAGTATTTTGGGTAATTGTCCTGTGTTCAGACTTAGAGCATCACAGTTACTAACTTCATTTGCAAGAGTTTATATGCTGACTCAGTGAGCACACAGACCTCTTTTATGCAAACAGAAAAACTCAGGTTGATTGAAGAGTGACACAAAATGAAGCCCAAGAGTTAGAGATTTTTGTGGCAAATGCATACAACAATTACTTTTGATTTTTCAGAACTGCAATTTCCAAGTAACTTGATGTCCCCTGTGCAGTTTCTCTAGCTTTGTGCTGCTGTCGCTTTGTCCTCCTTAGCTCTCTCTTTTTGTTCGTGATTCCTAGAAGCTGTTCTCTGTATATCTCTGTTCAAAGCTGTAAACACACTCCTGACTTCAAGAACCCTGGTTGTTGTGGAACTGATTGTGCCAAAGGATGTGTGTACATGTCTGTGTGTACATGTCTGCGTGTTGTCTCCTCAAACTCTGTGTGTTTCATCGCTTCAGTCACAAAAGACTGCATGTTATTACAGTTTGTGTGCTTCCTCTTGGTAAGAGCTTCCTCTGACAAACACTGGGGCAAATACATCATCCAGTGCTCTTGGTTAAGTCAGTGCATTCAATATCTGCACTAACTTGCAGTAAGTATGTGTTTGTTATGTGGGTTATCCCACTGTCTGAGACACCTGTATTGTATTAAGGCTGTCTGTCATTATTATCATTAGCATAGTTTTCACAGGTCCTATGCAGATACTGGGACTGATGGCACATAAACAATATGAAGGTGTCCCTCGCCGCAAAGAACTGATCATCTAGTGAAGCAAGAGTTCAAGCAGTGCTTGCAAGAAAGCAGCACGCTCTGGTTCAGGCCTTTTGAGATGGGTACAGGCTTTTCAAAACCAAGTCAGCAGCTGCAGGAACGGCCTGAAAAAGGCCCTGAAGCTGTAGAAAGCAGCTTGTATTGGCTGTGTTGAACTGAGGGGATGTATGCAGAGGGCAGTACTCAAGGGGGATGCTTGTCAGTGTGGATGCTAGCATATGAGCAGCAGCAGCAGAGATATGGAAGAAAGAGGATTTTGAGCTTGTAGTGGTAGTTAGAATGTGTTGTTACACAGGTAGATGTGTAGAAGGACTCCAGAAGGGCAGCACAGTCTGGGGAGGCTTTGGATCAAATGAACCAGACACAGATAATAGATAATGGGTGTTTTTTTCTTCTCCCTTCCTCTTCTAGAAATTTGGGTAACTTAAAGTTGTATGGGTTAGAGTTTGCTAAGACAGTGCTTTGTGAAGCGCCTTACTTTGTCTAGATGTTGCTTTAAAATTTGCCTGGTACCTTATTCTGCCTTAATATTCTAAAGTTTGCAAGTAGAAGTTTGTCATTCAACCTGAGAATTTTGTTTTCTCCTGTGTGCTGTCAGAGTGAGTCAAAGCACCTAAAGCCCTGTAAAAACTCCCCGAGAGAGAGCTCAGGGCGTGACAGGAGGTGAACCAATACTTAGATTCCAGTTTGCAGTAATTGATACAGTGTAAATTAATTCACACGTAATCTAATTCTGTGCTCTCGGGAGCTTTATCTGTCTGCTGTGGGCACCATTGTTTTTTTCACTACAGAGCTAATTTGGGGGTTTATTTGAGGTATGAAACTGCTACCAACCTTCCACAGTCGTCCTCATTTATTGTGCAGTTTCACATCATTTGTCACAATAGTAAAGAGCAGCTGCCCAGGGTAATCAGCTAATTAGACAGTGAGGTATTAGGTGGTAACACGCAGCAAGGTAGTAGTAACCCTTTCAGCCGCTACCAGCTGCAGGCACAAGAGGGTCTGGATCTTACTTTTTATTGGATTTGTGGGTGAGCTCTGATGTCTGTACACCTCGTGGTCTGGAAAAAAGAGTCATCAAAAGTGACTAGAGCTTTCAGACTTGGAGAAATCTCACTCTGAAGCACTTGGACTCCCTTGGATGAGGGAAATAATTTTCAGCAGCACACTCCCAGAAGAATGGAAATTCCTGTTAGGGTTTGCATCAGCACCTGGGCACCACGGATGTTAGCACTGGAATCTGCACAGAAGCACCTCTAGTTCACACCCACTGATTGAAAGTTAATGCGAGATCAAAATGAAACCCAAACTTTAGTGTTAAAAAGGGACTAAAATTTCTTTTATAACGGGGTTTGCACTTAAGGTCTTTTATTTTGAGAGCTATTGCTTTTTCTGTTGTTAACCTTCTACCCTGATTGACACTCAAACCACTGCCAGGAACACTAGGAATTCACTATAAAATAACAGTGTGGCAAATGCATTAGACTGTCATCTTGACAGGCTTATATATTTATTATACTAATTACGTGGGTGTAATAATTGTATTAGGAATATTTGGATGATGTCTCCCATCAGTAAAATCAGTACCAGGCATGGGGAAACCACAAAAGATTTATCAGCTGACTTCAATCCACAAATTTTCCTTGAGCATATAATAAATTTTCTCCTTCAGTTGCAAAACCTTTTATGTTTTTTCCCTACACAGAGATTTAGATGCAGTAACTATAGTAAGTATGTGAGTTTCCTTGTTTGAAATCACTGTTAATTCATTCTATATCATTTATTAAGGGAACAAGGGACAAGGGGTGGGGAGATGAAGCTCAGTTAAGGGAGTGGCTGCAAGACACACTGCCTCTGAGAGCTATTCTTGGAGCGTTGCTGCTGACAGTCCAGTGTCATGCCAGCAGTGTGTCTGCACTTGGAATCTAACCCATCCACGTATCATTTTATTTGTTTATAGGCTCTCTTGCAGTCATATCAGTGTCATTTTGCTGCTGCAGGATATGAGATTTGCCAAGAAAGGCCAAATGGATCTTGAATTTGAGTACCAGGCTGCATGCTGCTCCTTGCTCCAAGCACTTTAAAGCAGAATTCATCTTCCAGGCTTGTAACAGCCATGGCTAGTGACTCTGGAAGCTTATCCAATCAGTGTCAATGCCCTGAACACACTATTGATTGGCACTGGAATTAAACTCTGTAAATCCCTGTGTGCAGAAACTACTCATCAATTAGTTATTGAATTCTGTATGCTTCAAAAGAGTGTATTTGGAAAAGCAAAAGTCTTTTATCCATGAAAAGTTCCATTACTTGATCAGTGGTTTCTTTGGAGTGCTAGACAGGTGCAATGGAAGGAGTAAGGGTTTGTCAGGTAACTGATGTCTGTGTCTCTTTGCAGGAAGAGCTGTTGTGGCTCTAGGAGGAGTGTACAGTGTTTCAGAGTGCTGACTCTTTGCTAACTATTCTAATATTGAGGCTTTCTTGGAGCTTCTGTCCTGTCTGTGTCCCTGCCTGTCCTGTAATAACAAGGACAAATGGTAGGTGGGAGCTGTATATCACCCTTCTGTGGTTCTACAGAGATGGAAAGACCAGACACCAGAATATCTCCAAATATTTCCAAAGCCAGGCCAATTATTGCATGAGACATTGGTGTGGCAAATCAGGCAGGCAGCCACAGAAGGCCACTGCTATTTCTGTGATTTGACAGTTGTCACAGGGTGGGTCTTCCCAGCTTCAGGGCTGGACTGAGCAGTTGCAGAATGGATTGGTGAGTGCACCGTAAAAAGCTCCTGGGGAAATGACATCAGAAATAATCAGCAATTAATCTGGAGCATTGATTCCAAGAACAATATTTATCTGAAAAATAATGAATCAAATCCTACAGGTCTAACTGGGCCTACTATGAATAAATTAGATCAGTTTGTTTTTATATGAGTCATTAATCACGTTACAGTCATCGCTGTGGTTATATTAAAGTATTTTAATTTAATCAAAATGCAGTTAAAACTCGTGTAAACAAATTTGGCCTGAGTTGTACAGCCACACACACATAATCTTTTCCACCAAAGTAGGTCTTTCTGTTGAGACCTGACTGTGTATGCATTACTTGATTTTGAGCATGAACTTTCCAGCACTTTGCTCTCTGTACTGAATGGCAGATAGAAGAGAACAATGCTCTGTGCTCTGAGGCTTTTGTCACAGTGTTCATAGCTTGTGCAGGCCATCTGCTGTGGAGTAATGTAGCTTTCCTAGCACATGTGCCTGACAGCTGGGGAGTGTTGGCCCTCTGGTTTCAACAGGAATTCACTTGTGTGTGTAGCTACTCTGTCCTCATAAAGCCATATGTAAAACAGTACCAACTCCTAGGCCACAGAGACCACAGAGGTATTGTAGTTTGTATGGACATGGATGACTTCTACACCAAAGTTCTACTTGGAGTAGAAGAATGAATTCAAGAATGAATTCAGACCCTGGTTCTCAGTGCTTTCTCCAACCAGATGTTGAAAACCTCTAAAGATCCCACATGCTCTTCTGACTTCTTCTGTAGTGAATAATTATTCTAGTTTTTTGCCTTTCTAACCATATGTTGAACTTCTCTGCCTTCTGCTGATGTCACTGTCTCTTGGCCTTCTGACAGGGAGTTGTACTCCACTGGGAAGACCATAGCTCCATCCCCTTAACCTCATCCCAGAGGCACAAGGCTGTGTTGTGAGGTGCCACCAACCCTTCCCTGTTCCATGTTGAACCAGCCCCAGCCCCACAGACCCTCCTGTCAGGGGGATTATTTCAGTCCCACAGTCCTAGTGGCCTCCCCTGAGCCCTTCTGCTCTGTCAGTGCATCACCTGCCTGGAACCCCAAACAGGATGCAGTGCCCAAATGATGCTTGATGGGTGCTGAGCAGTGGGAATCACCCTTGCCCACCTCCCTGCACACTGGATAGCAGAGAAAATAGGACAAAACAGACACGAGTCTGTGGGGCCTGGTGAGATGCATCCCAGAGTCCTGAGGGAACTGGCTAATGTCACCAAGCCACTCTCCATCCTACTTGAAAGGTATGGCAGTCAGGGGAAGTCCCCAGTGTCTGGAAGGAAGGAAAGAAGCATCACTCCTGTTTTTAAAAAGGGGAGAAAGGAAGACCCAGGATGCTCTAGACCAGTGAGCCTTATCTCTGTCCCTGGGGAGATCACGGAGCAGACTCTTACGGATGCAATGTTAAGGCACATGGAAGAGAAGGATGTGGTCTGAGACAGCCTGCATGGCTTCAGAGGGCAAATCATGCCTGGCAGCCTGGTGGCATTGGAAAGACCTTGGTGGTTCTGGTGGGCAAAAAGCTGGCCATGAGCCAGCAATATGTTGCTTGCAGCCCAGAAAGCCAACCTACATCCTGAGCTGCATCCCATGCAGCATGGGGAGCGGGTCGAGGGAGGGGATTCTCCCCCTCTACCCTGCCCTCATGAGACCACACCTGGAGTGCAGCATCCAGCTCTGGATTTCCCAGCACAGGAAAGATATGGACCTATTAGAGCTGGTCAAGAAGTCACAAAGGTGCTCAGAGTGCTGGAGCACCTCTGCTGTGGAGACAGGCTGAGAGAGCTGGGGTTGTTCAGCCCCAAGAAGTGAAGGCTCTGTGTAGACCTTTGAGCACCTCCAAATACCTAAAGGGGCTACAAGAGCATGGGAGAAGGACATTTTAAAAGGACATGGAGTGACAGAACAAGGGTGTGGCAGTTTTCACCCGGTGTCCACACAAACCTCCAGGTGCCCCCTTTCCCAGAGGGAAAGGAAAAAGGAGAAAAGGCAAAAAACAGCTGAGAGATAATGGCAAAACAAACTCAGAGTAGCTAAGTACTTAAATTTATTTCTAACAAGAATTAAAACTAAAAGTAATAAATCTAAAAAGTGAGAAATAAATCAGTCTCAAGAACACCCCTCTCCTCTCACTCCTCCCTCTTTCCAGCAGTCCGAGAGAGCAGGGAATGGGAGTTTTGTAGGTGGTTGTTGTTGCTGCCATTGCTCTTGTCCTGTGGGTCACTCCATGGGGTGCAGTCGGATCTCTGCACGCCGATGGTCTCCGTGGGCTGCAGGGGCACAGCTGCTCCACCATGGTCTTCACCAAGGTCTGCGGGGGGGGCCTCAGCTCTGAGTCCTTCCCCTGCTCCCGTGAGGTCCCTCCCACGGGAGACAGTCCTCAATAGACCTCTGCAATGTGAGTCCACCCCCCGAGCTACACTTCTACTCGGGGGGGAAACCTGCTCCAGGTGGATCTCCTTCTCCAAGAGTCATGGCCACAAGTCTCTTCCAGGATCTCACTCCATCCTGGGTCTCCCACAGGGCAACAGCTCCTTCAGGTATTCACCTGCTCTTCCAGGGGCTGCAGGGGGATCTCTGCACCCTGAAAGATCTCCATGGGTTTCAGGGAGAGGAGAGGGGAATAGCTTTCAGTCCTTCCCCACCCCTGCTCCAGCGTGGGGTCCCTCCTTTGCCTCCTCTTGCTCCAACCTTGGTCTCTGCGTTGTTATCTCATGGCTGGAATTTTTCAACTGTGCAACACTCCTAATTCTTAAATATGTTATCACAGAGGCGTGACTGTGATTCTTAATTGGCTCAGCTCTGTCCACCAGCAGGAAGTCCCTCCTGGACCAGGCTGTCATTGGCTCCACAGGACAGGGGAAGCTTCCGGCAGCTTCTAACAGAAACTGTCCTGGAAGCCCCTCCTTCTACTAAAATTCAGCTCCAGAAACCCATGACAAAGGGGAAAGGCTTTAAACTGAAAAAGGGCAGGTTTAAATTAGGTATTAGGAAGCAATTCTTAACTCAGATGGTAATGAGGCACTGGAACAGGCTGATCAGAGAAGTTGTGGATGCCCCATCCAGGAATTGCTCAAGACCAAGTTGTGTGGGGCCCTGAGCAACCCAGACTGGTCCATACAACATCTTTGTTATCCCTGACACTCTCCAGAAATCACCCTACTGGTCTTTCTCTTGCAGCAGGTGCCAGGGAGGATGAACTCCCCCAGGAGAACCAGAGCTGGGGACCAGAAACTTGACCATGGAGAAACAGTGTTGTTCTGCATCCACATGGTGCTCTAGCTCAAATGTAGATGCAGGAATATGAGACAGGGGAAGTAGATCAAATATGAATCCCTATTGAAACAGATTAAAGTTGGTTTTTTTTTTTTTGTTGTTTCGTTCAGGGTATTTTAGTCTTTCATGTGTTTATGAGCAATAAATTATGATAAGTCAGAAACTCCCTCTTTTGAAACTGAATGTCATCCTGTCTCCACTATAATGTGTTTGTGATCAGTTTAAACCTGTTTGATCTTGGGTCAACATGACCACTCAGGTTTTCAGCATTTGTTTGTATTCATTAATAGTAATTGTACTATTCTTAGCTTTCACTTAGTGAGATTAAATATGCCAAACTAAATTCATTCAGTCTTTCTTTGACTTGAGCTGGAGCCTGCACAGCATCTCTAATATGGTCTAGTATGATTCTGGATCTTGCTTTGCACATGCACTTGACTTTCTCACAGCGCTCTCTTCTTAGCAACACAAAGATATATTAGGACCAGTTACACACACTTGCCTGTCTCTTTTGAAAGTTTTCAGCCACTGGTCTCCAGCTCAGAGTAGAAATTCTTGATATTGCTGCTGAAAGGATGAGTTTGAAATCTGTACTGCTTGCATTTGTACACCTTCTTCCAGTTCTCAGAGACACATCTTTTTCCATGTGGACACTAAACTTTGAGCTAGTACACTTAATTATCTGCAAGGTGTTTCCACGTTTTGCAACATTAAAGGAAATTTCCAGTGAGTCTCTGAAGAATTTCCCAAATAACTTATTCCCAAAATGATGATCCTGCATTGTCATTACAGATCTACCTGTGCCTTTTTTTTTCACTCTTCCTATAGTCAGCTTCTTACTTGCTATCCCTCAGTGCTACTGATCCCCATTTATGCCAGTGCTACTAATTATTTCTAAGATGACAATGAGTTGATACTGCTTCTGCTGTGCAAAGGGTTTTGTGATCCAAAATTTTTGATTACGCTCAAGATTATTTTTATATGACTGTAGTGGAAGGTGGTGCAGCCTGACCTGTGCTAGCAAGCACAGGTTTTGTATTCCTTCAGATGACTTGGGCTGAATGATGCTGCTGAGCCCAGACCCTCCCTAACACACTGATGGATACACACACATTTCCCTCTTCTGTACTTCTGCCTTCCCTTGTACATTGTCAGTGTCATTTTTTAGCAGGGCATTCACAGTCATTTACACACAATTGCCACAGCAAGTGTTTGAATGCTAATGGGCAGCAGACTTGCTGGGGAAGCCCTTCCTTGCAACGTTAGGTGACTGAGAACCATGCAGAGTGCTATCTCTGAGAGAGATCTACACAGATTTTTAGCTGGCTGCAAACAGACATTCCAGCTGAGCACTACTTACCAGCCAAATTTCAAGGTTCAGAAAACAATTCAACTATGGCAGACGGCATAATTACAGAGTTGCGAAAGGCTGAAATGTAAAACAGATGAACAGATTGTTGCCTCCACCTGCCAGCCTTGGCAGGGGGGGAAAGTTCAGCTTCTCTGTAAGTCTGTTAGCTCAAAGGGGCCTTCCTTTTCTCCCAAGGCCATGAATGACACCCCAGTGTAAGATATTGCATTGCACACTTCAGTGTTGCATCTTCAGTTAGCACGTGCTGTATTTATGATGTGTAGCTTATACCAGTGCATGTGGTAGGTGGTGCAAATACCAGGTGCCTGTAAAATACCCTGTCCAACGATGCTGTTACCAAACTGAGTACTGTGGGGTCCATCAAGTCCACTGACGGACTTGTCTATCCAACTGGCTAGTTCACGTTTAGTCCTTGATTACTGCTGAACTGCTCAGGTAGAGGCTTTTCTAGTGCTGAGGCAGGGATATGTCACCATTAATTGATATACCCTTTCCCATTACACCTGTTCTGTCTCTGTCTGCACTGCAGTGAGGGATTGCACTACCCATGAGGACACCAAGTTTGTTCCTGATTTCACATGGCTACCAGTAAAATTAAACAGATAAAATACAGGGGTGATTTCATTGGGATTTAGTAGCTAGCATGCTTTTGCTTCTTTACTCCTGACTGATTGTAATTTTTCTCTTCTACCACTGTGTGTTCCTGGATTTTCAGCTGCAAGTCTACAATGTGATTCAGAAGAGTGGGTAGCATGTCTGACTGAGAGCAAAGAGGTCTGCCCACTAATCCTGCCCAAGGTAAATGATCAGCTAATGGGTTTGATTTTAGCTGTCTCTGGTTCTGTCCTCTCTGTGGGGAGAACTCTGCAAAGCACAGAAACTTAAGAATTAGCTTTGTGGGGGTTTTGTTTGTTTGTTTGTTTGTTTGTTTTTTATTTGTTTTGTTTGTTTTGTTTTTAATTAAAACGAAAGTGGAAATTAAATTACCATAAGTGAGAACAAGAAATAACAGTCATCCACTAATTGTTTGTTGGAAGACAGATTCAGTGAAGGGGAAAATCAAATTTGATTGGTATTGCTGGGTTTGTCTTCATACTTTCTTGGCTAAATGGTGTTTTCTGAGATCGGAGAGAGGACTAAACAAGCAGTGATTCTGTTTCAGAATCTATGTGCTGTTCATTTTCATGTCAGGTTACAAATAGTGATGGTTACAGTGACACTTCATTTCTGCTACAACTGTCACATACAAATAAGATTATTAGGCATGCAAAAGGCCTGAAAGGGATAATTTGCCTGAGGTGAGAGCTTTAAAAGCTATGCATAAACTCATTCAAGTTGAGCATAAAGGGCAAACATCAGATGAAGCAAAGGAGGCAGACTTTAACCAAGCTTCTGCAAGACGCAGTAGAGAGGTCTTGTTCTCCAAGTTAATTGGCACTGAGGAGAGATATTAAAGGAGTTTTCAGGAATTTTGAGTTATTTTTTCTCGTGATTAGTGCTGTTGCATGGCTGTTGTAAGAGGAGAGACTGAAAGGATTCTGCTTCCCTAGATGTGCACACTTACAAAAAGGAGCAGAGGAGAAATGATGGGGGGCAAGCAGAATGAAGCCAGTAGTGGAGCAGTACTAGACCACGTTCAATAGCCCCTTGCGTTGAGGCAAAAAAGCTGAATTGGCCATAAACTTCATCAGTATGCTGCTTCTTACAAGAAATAGGGCTTTCATGTTTCCAGCTGAAGCAGGCAGTTCATGTGAATTAGGTGCTTTTCCACATGAACACACCACCCAATGCACTCCCGATGCAGGAAGTCACTCATACCTGCTGAGAACAGGACAGAGAACATGTCCCATGTGTGGAAACCCAAGTGTTTCCAGCCTTAGCTATTCGACACATCTGCCAGATTGCTGCAGCTCGTTGCCGTGGCTCAAGCAGTGCTGGCATCTCATCAGAGATTTCCACCATTGCAGAAGACACTCTAAATAGCCAGAGACAGTCTAAATACCCAGCAGGAGAAACATGAGGGAGCAAAGGACCATCCAAAAGAGTCAGAAAGCTCCACAACCAGTACTTCATTGGAGATGAATTGGCTAGGCTGGAAGATTCATGTCTGTATTCCTCAAGGAAAGCAATTATAAAAGCCAATGTTGGTCACCCTACATTAAGAATTTAATTGTAATGTAATAAGTGCTGATTATGACAGCATGCAATGAGTATTGGGTTAGGAAAATAGGTCTAGCTCATGCCTCAACACACGTTTCTCTTGACTGCTGCTGCTGGCAGAATATTCCCAAATCTTAAGGGTCACTTATTGCACCATCTTATTTTTCTCTCCCAGGTGACATTTCCATTTGCTGTCTGAAGTGGGAGTATCACAGAATGTTTACTGTTTTGCGTGTGTTACAGAATTTAAAGCTTGTCAGTTTGAAAGTCCAAACTTGCAGAGCAGAAATCTGGAGTCCAGTAAAAGACAGTAGAAATCTCACTTTTGTGGGTCTTAAAAGGACATAAAGTCCTTCGGAATCTTTTATCCCTGGAGTTTTGTTTGTCAGTCTTCTGTGGTTTACAAGTAAGATGTAAACCTTAAACCATTTGTACTTGCAGTTTTATTGTGGTTTCTTCTCATGTCTATCAGCTTTGAAGTTGCTGAAAAGCAACTCCTGCTGAAAGCTAGACTTCAATGCTAACTTTGGGACCCAAGCTGAGAGGTTACTGTCTTGAAAGGAATCTTGATGGAGAAACTTTTTTAAAAGCTGTGAAGTTGGTGTCCACTTTCTTTTTTCTTGAAATGGTTATTCCCACTTTGCATAGAAAGTGTCAGTTTCCTCTCTTATACTTCTTTCTTCCATTCTCTGGAGAGCCACTCAGCCCTAAGAAGGATTTGTTTTCTAATTGTGGAGTTACTTTGTTAGCTACCAGTAGTTGTGAGGGCAGGCCATGCTCAGATTTGCATGTAGGAACGGAGAAGTGCCTCTCGGATGTGTCGGGATCACTGCACTCTTTTTACCCATCCAGCAGATGGCATCGAAGCTCCAGAAACGCCTGCCCGTCTCTTTTGGGTCTTGCACAGGTTCTTTATGGCTTCGACATTTTCGGTTTAAACAATCCTGGTGCCAATAGGATTATTTTAGGAGACTTCAATTTAGTTTGCTATGAACTTTAAAAAAAACTTATGATGGTTGTATGTGTATATATTTTTCAAAGCTGGTGATCTTTTCCCTGAAGCTAAATACTCTGGAAATTTTTTCTTTCCTCCTTCAGGGTGCTTATAGGAAATTTAAGTATTTATCTTACAATGCTTTTAAATGAGGTTACATTTTATTTCTCAGTTTAAGTCTGATTTTTCTACTTCATTATTAGACTAATGTCTGTATTCCAAATATATATGGAAGTCTGGCTATTACAAATACTGACTTAGGTAAAATAGAGATGTTAATCAAATGTGTTGAAATAATATTATTTCTAAATCACAATGCCTCCTGATGTTCAGTTTCACAGTGCTGGCCCAGTTTATGCATAATATTCAATAACTTATGAATACTCAGTGCAAAACTTACATGCCTTAATAAAAAAGCCCATTGTAACTACATAAGATCTAATAAATTCACTTACAAAGTCATACATTTATTAAGTTGACTCTTCTTTCTATACTTTGTTAGGAGAAAGGAATTTGTGATTACCACTTTGCTTCTTATGAGAAGTAAAGTATAACCCATTTGCTCTTTCATTTCATTGCCATTTCAGGATGGCAAAAGGCAGCTGTTTATGTCTAATCCCACACAGACCAGTGTTCACAAAAAGTCTCTGGCTAGTTCTTTTCCTAGCAAATACTCTGAATGGGTACAAAGAGAACAAGAAAAAGTATTAAATTAGTAGATGTTCTTCCTGTTTGTTTTTGTTTGTTTTGTTGTTTTGTTTTGGTTTTTTTTTTAACAAAACCATTTTAACACCGCCCAACCACAGGAATATTAAATTACACATGAGAGTGGTCCAAATAATTCTTTTAGTTAAATAGAAGTAATGTTGCATAGAAGACTTTCTTTTTGAACCCTTGAATATTCAACTCACATAGTTCCTTAGCAAAAAAAAAAAAAGGAAAAGAAAAAAAAGGCATTGAGTCATTTATCCCCCTGTAGGGATGAAATCATTGATAGGCAATTATAGCTATTTAAGCAAGTCTGAGTGATACTCAAATATCTTTTTGTTTCTCCCAGGTATGAACATAAGTAGACAAGAGTTTAAGAAGTGAAGTCCCTTTGGCAATAAATAAGACCTTTGCTGGCTATTGGATTTTTCCTGACATTCATGATCACGGATTGTGTCAGCCGTACCTAGACACTGGATGAGTAATTTTTGCCTGTTCCCTGTTTATCCATTATTAATTCGTTTACTGGTGTTGGTAAAACATCTACATCTGGATCAACAACTTGTTACATCCCTCAGTGGCATGCATTCTGATCAACATATTTGTTATGCATTTATTTAAGTGTTACTGAGGTTTTGGGCAGAGGTTATACAGCACATTCAAATGTCTTTTTCTGTGATTGTGTTCCATATAATTTAGAATTGCATCTGATATTAATTCTATTTCTATTATTATCAACTTTGTTCTTAATAACTCTTCTAATTATCTATGATGAATTCTGTTTCACTGATATTGTCCATGTGGCTAGCAGTAGTTTTTTTTTCAGATACGTCGTGTGACAGAATTTATCACATTCTTAGTAAATAAATATTATCTTAGGTGTATGTAATGTAATCTATGTATATCTAATGTATACATGTAATGTATATCTACATGACTGCATACTTGGTAATATTCCCAAGAAGACAAATTATACGCGTTCTTTAAAGACCCTTCTAAAGATTTAATTGTTTAAAAATTATTCATTTAACAGACATATTAATTTAATTGATACTCCACCATTGAGGTAAACAAAAGTAACAACTGTAGAAGACATAATGTGAAATTCTACTTGTTAAATATTGAATAAGTACAAGAAATTGGCAGTTTAAGGGCTCATGTGCCTGGATCAGTAGTTTGCTACTGGAAGCAAAGCTTGCTCTCAGAACAACACACAAGTGTGAAGGGAAGGCAGGTGGGGAGAATCTGTCAGAACCAGGTTTTGAGTCAGGTTGCTGGACAAGTTCTCATTGCTCACACTCACTGCCAGAGGCCACTAATCTGTCCAAAACCTCAGAGCTACGAGTGCACGTCCCCTGGGATGGGGCAGCTCCTCCCCAACACCAGTCCCACAGTCTGCTTTTCTGGGACATGGGTTTTACCAGCTGAGGATGGGTAGAGAGCTTCATCCGAGCCCTTAGCTGCTGCTGCAACGCAAACAACAAAGGGCTTTCTGTTGTTCCAGCAGCATTCCTGCTCAGGGGAGTCTCCTAAGGGTTGGACTTTTAGGAATTACAGGGTGGCAACACCCAAATTGCCAGTTCTGCTGCAGGATAAGATTTCAAGCATGTTTTAGCTGCAGGCTCTTTCTCTGCCATCATCAAAGCCAGTGAAACGGCAGGGAGGGTCAAACAGAGGTGAGATTCAGTTGCAGCCAAATTGTACTTGATGTCCTCAGCTTCTTTCTTTGTCATAGAGGCAACACAGCCAGGCTGTAACTGTGGAAGGCAAGGTTCAGTCAGCTTCCAATGTCTCTTTCTGTGCCTGCTGTACAGAGTAAATGACCAATAAAAAGCCTTCTCTGTTCCTTCAGCATGTAGCTGTGGTTCATAGTTCTATCCCTGCCCTAATTGTCAGTGAAAAGGATCTTTTTCTCCTGCACATTTTGAAGTCTTGGGTGTTCACCTGCATTAGGCCTGTCTTAGGTGCAAACGATCATCTCTCAGAAATACCTCTTTAATTCTTTGTCTCTCTACCTCAGCTTACTAGAGAAATAGCATCCAGACAACAGCAAACCCTGCACAGGCATCCAGGACAGGCTCTCTACCTGTGCCTTTTGCAAGAAACCACCCCGTTGTCAGAAGAGGCTTCACCTGCTTATCAGCAGTTCACTCAAGTGGCACATGCAGACTGCTATCCTCCCTTCAGCTACCCCAGTATTTGCTGGGGAAACAACACAGTGATGCACAAGACATCTGCCTTTCTGTTCTGAGGACATGGGGTGTCCTGAGTGCTCTTCTGGATATTATCTTCACCAATTATGAAGACTTTTGGGCAGCTTTGCCTACAGTGACTGTAAGAGTGGGAAGTATGAGGTGCAAAGGAGCTGGAGAAAAGACCAGCAGGGGAATAAAGACCTTGAAATGAAGAAAGGCAGATACTAGTTTCATTGTGGAAGTGGTAGGACAGATCCCATGGGAGGCTGCCTTGAAGGGCAGAGGAACTCAGGAGTTCTGGGAGATTTTCAGAGACAATTTCAAAGCATAAAAGTGGTCTACACCCTTAATTTGAAAAAGGAACAGTCCTAACAAGAAAACATCATGGTTAAACAATGAGCTACTGAAGGATCTCCAACATGAGAGATATGAGAGATATTAAAAAGGTGAAAATTCCACAAAGAAATGCAGAAATATTGCTCCTGCATGAAGAAATGTGGTTAGGAAAGCAAAAGTTCATCCAGAGCTCAAATCAGTAAACAATGTCAAATAGCCAAAAGAGCTGCTATTGGTATGTTACAGAGTACCAAGAAGCTGCAGGTGTGCTCTGCTGAATAGGGATGGAAGGTTAATTAAAAATGCCCACAGAAAAGACAAGAGTACTCAGTGCCTTCTCACATCATCATCATGACTGAGATCAACCCCCAAGTCTGTACACTGAGAAGCAATGACAAAAAAATGTGCAACTACCAATAGTGGGGGAAAGTTGATTTAAGAACCATCTCCACAAATTGGACATCTGTAGTAACCTTCTCCAGTTTCAGGGGTTGGGGGGGGGCCGCGGAAATCACTATGAGAGTAATTAGCCATGGGAGCCAGAAAAGTGGTTGACTTTCTTTGATGGAAGTATTCATAACTCAGTTCAGCAGTGGTTGGAAAGCCTAATCTAAGGCACTGCTTTCCATAGAAGTTTGAAAGCTCCTTCCATCTTGGACCTTTATGTTGTTTTTATGATCCTCTCTGGTCTTTGCAGAAGAATTACAGTGAATGAGGAACAAATGATATGATTACACAGCTGTCCCACATCTCTCATGATGACTTTAATAAACACTTGTGCATAGCTCATCCCTTCAGCTTACACTTCATTTCACTTTTTCTTCCATCTCTGCCAGCCCTGTCCCCCTCCACTAAAGATCACAGTAGTTTCTGTAGAGAGAGAGGTTTTATTCCCCAAAACACTGAATTTTTTATTCTGAATTATTTGCTCATAATGTTTAAGCTTTGGCTTCTGGCATTAGCTATTGCCCTCTTGTTTCAGAGTCACTGGAAAAACACTTTCTCTTAATGATAAAGTTTTGTTGTAATTTCTGGTATTTGCAGCTATTCACCAGGTTATGCCTTACAGAACAAGATGTCATAACTTCTTCTCAGCTCCCACTTGAATCATTTCTACTTTATTGCTCTGTTGTTTTGGTACATCCACCTCTGCGTTTTGGAAAGCTTTTGTGCTGCCACATGGAAAGAGCGAGGCAAGACCTCCGTTCCAGGCAAGTCTGCCCTCAAAACTCTGCCTCAAACATTCTGGCATGTCTCCTGACTTTTGAGGTCTCAACGAGGAACATCTGAATTTCCACCCTGAACCACAACAATATCCACCCAACTTCTGTGTTTTCCCAGTAGTGAGTAATGTTTACTTCCCTGGGGTGCACTGGAGCTGATCAGGGTCTCACCAGGCAGCACCGCTGTGCTTACAAAGAGGAAGAGTCTCTGTTGTCACTGACCTACATATGCTCACCCAAATGTCTTTTGAGTCCCAGTGTGCTGAGTCAAGGTTGCTGCCATTCCAGGCTCTGCCTCTGTCTCTTGCATATGCCACAGCCGTTGTGGCAAGAATTTCAGAGGCCACCCTCCAGGACCAGTACTGATACCCAGTATGCTCCAGCTAATTCCTTCCCACAGCTGCCAATCCTGGACTTCTCTGAGATTACCAAATGATTTTCCTAGGACACATATGATTTCTAGCTAGCCTAATTACTTCTTGGCTGATGCAAGAAACACAGAGGGCAGAAAAACATCTACAAAAAAAGGGGCAACCTGTACACTTTAGCCTACCTCAGTGCCCTTGTGGCCAAACAATCCTAAGTTTAGATTAGAGGCTTTTAAAAAGTGTCCCCCTCTTCCTCTCCCTTTTTGTTCCTGGAAATGCTCTTTCTCTCTTCTTCCAGCAGCTGTTTTTCTGCTCCCAGTCTTTCCTTGTTTTTTGACATGACTGGAAAGAGAACCCTTCCTGGGCTGTCATTAGTCTCCTTGTCAGGAGCCTCCCAGATCAGACCTGTCAGATGTTCCAAATCTATCACCACCTCATCCACAACTTACTTGTTACCCTGCCGAGTTTCAGATTGGAATAATTAGTTTACCTTGAGCCATTGCCAATTATTTTGCTGCTGTATGATTAAATGGACTGTAATTGAATAGCTGATCACCAGGATTTAATGACCCTCCACTGTTGTATCTAGCCAAGTTAAACTTTTTTTTTTTTCCTTTCTGTCACCTCCCAGGGGACTTCAGCTGAATCTGGAGGCAAAAGGTCACAGACCTGCACAACAATGAGAACAGAATTTTCAATGTCATATAGAATAACATAGAGAGTCCTTATTATCAAACACAGTTTTTTAGCAGAGTGGCTAAGAGGTTTTGCATGCACAGACACAAATAAGAAAAGTGCAAAATGGGCTTAATTGCAAGAACTATGTTTTCTCTCCTAATTAAGAAAACTCTCTTACTTAGTATACAACCCAGATGAACCAAAGCATACTATTAAATTTGAAGCTATATGCTCAAGAAAATGGATTCTTCATCTAAGACTAAGATTACTATAAGAAAATAGTGTTTATTTCCCCGAATCCATGTCCCAGCACACAGACATTTGTAATCTAGTTGTAAGTTACCACTTCACTAAAAGAAAGGCATAGTCTCTTTTTACTATGCTAGGTTTTGTTTAATGTTATGTAACTCAGCTGTTGAAACTGTAATAAAATGAAAGACATTTGTTTGAGTCTTGGACTGAAACATTGTGCGTAATTAATCTACAGTCTGGACCAGCACATTTGAGCACATCAGTGAAAGGATATCAGTGTTTAGTGTCTTGTTCAGAAGAGAAATCACAATGTGTATATGTGTGTGTGTATATCTATATGTATAATTTTTTTTTTGTATTTTCTATGTTATATATTTTATGTATAATCTATGCTGTGTAAAGCTTTCAGCAAATGTTTGCTGGTTATCAGCAACAGTATTGATGTGATTTTTGCAGTTGGATGTAGATGTATAGATTTGAAATTAAACCGATCACATACAGAGAAAGCAGTACCTCCTGCATCCCTTGACACAGCAAACAGCCAAGCAATGATTCATTAAACCAATGTCCTTCTGAGAAAAGCACTGATAGCCTTCTCTGCTCAGAGTAAGGAAGAAAAGGATATTACCATTCATCCACATTCCTCTGGTATCTGCAATAACTGACCACACATGGCCTGCATGTTCTTTGACCTGCAATACTCCTGCTTCCCAGCACCACCACCCGCATCACAGCAGCACCATGGCAGCTGTGCATCCCCAGGAGGTCTTTGGCTGCCTTTCCCCTACTGAATCCCTCTTCTCCAAGCTCCTCTGTTACAGCCAGGACAAGATGCTGAGTGCCTGGACAGGGTCAGGTGGCACAATCTGCTGGAACACATTGGGTCAGTGAGGAAGTGGCCACTTCTTCCTGCTGAGTCAGGGATGCTGCCAGCCCTGGGGGACAAGCTGGTACTTCTACTAAGGCCTGGGGGCTGTGCTGTGCCAGCCCCCTTGGCTGTGTCATGTCTCACCACAGGGAGACCATCCCTGAGCATAAGGAGCAGTGGAAGAGCCTTTGGGTGCACCCCTGGCCAGCAGCAGGGAGGGATCCTTGGAATGGAGTGGGTTTAACCTCAGATAATCTGGGGTCTTTGAATTCAAACAATGCTCTAGCGGTCTGGAGATGTGGGACAGGTTGGGAGGGGAGGCAGAACCAAGCTGGCCTTGCTAAAAACTGGGTCTCCAGAGAAACCCAGCCCTGGAGATCTGCCATGACAGTTGAAAGGACAGATTTTTCATTGTGTGGTCATGATGATTACACTGTGAAAGTGCTGGATCACTAAATAGGCCCAAGACATACATTTTCAGGTGCTTGCAGATTTTTGGTTGGTCATAAGTGTCTTTGCCAGGATTGACAGGACTGTTTCTGGACTTCAGGTTTTTCTCAAAACTTCAGGATAAGATGCTAAAAAGAAAAATATCTATTTAAAAAACCCCTCACAGTCAAAACAGATGTGAAAAAAAGCAGATCTGATTTAACCAGTGTTCAATCCTACTGTTGTTGAAGAGAAGCCATGTAGGTAAGGGAGTGTTGAAATGAGGTACAAAGGGTGCATTTACAGACAAGTAATGCCATGAACAAAAGACACGCCAATTCCGATTGTGTTTCCCTGCATGGGGGATCCAATATCCAGTGGGATAAGGCTGTGAAGCTGGAGAGATATTGTCACTGTTCCTGTTGCCTCCTATCAACCCACATATTTTCATAGATACTATGGGAAAACTATTGCCAAGTTTGGATGAAAATTGCAAGCAGTTTCAGAGGTCATACAGACTGTTTTCACAGAAACTAAATCCTAGCAAGAACTAGTTAAAGCAGGTCCACTACACCTGCAGATACTGCTGTGTATGTGCACTAATTAATGTTTGCTATTTATAATTATTCAGGTACAGGTACAACCATGTCTGGATTTAATGTAATCACTAGGCAAACCTGGGTGGAAATCAGAAACTCTTGTTTTGTGCCTTCAGAAGTTGATTGTGTGCACATCCATCTGTGCAAGAGTAATATGATTCCCCCCTGCAAACAGCAGATAAATACCATGTCAGGTCTCCTCTGCTGCAGAATCCCTGGCTGATCCTGTTCTCTTTCTTTCATTGTTATTCTCACTGGCAGCAGGAACCCCTCAGCAGTTCTTACTTTGGGCCCTAAGTGGGAGGTGGTGTGTGAAGCACTCAGCCACAGCACCCCCAAGCATATCCTCATCTCTGTTTCACCAGGAACCAGCACTGGGAACCTGAACACAACACTTCATTTGTGGTCTGCTGGCTTCTTCTCCACATTTTTTGTTTCTCTTGTCTATTCAGCCTGTAATCTTTTCAAAGGCTGGGGCTGTCTCTCACTGTCTAGACACACAGGACCTATTACAATGGGACATTGATTTCTGATGGGGTCTCCATCTGCTTACTGTATTGCAAATGATTGCTGCTAACTTTAAAAGAGCTACATTTCAGCATCAGGATTCAGCAATAATAAGAACATGTGTACTTTATTGCAAATATAAATAATGCCTCCTACTAATGAACAGAGGAATAATCTGTTTCAAAATCATAGAAGTTTGTAGGTTAAAGGTGGATTATGTGGCTTTCATGCTTGGATAATGATGTATGCTCTTGCTTGCTTTCTCTGCTATCTGCTGAAGCCAACTGAAATGTCTGACAAGTTGCTTAGTTTTTCTGTGCAATATCTGTAATATATTCTGTTATATCTTAGCACTTTTTTTGTTGTTCTTATCACTACAGCCTCTGAATGTCTCAAAACAGCTCAAGAATTTAGTCATGGTACAGAAATGTTATTGTACCCATTTTACAGAGTGAAACACAAAAGCATGGAGTGATGCATGGACATGTAAAGAATTATCTTCTAGGAAGAGAAATCCAAAGGCCCTGTCCAATGCTTTAATCGTGAGTCTAGCCTTTCTGCAGCACAGGATTTTATTGCAAAGTCTCAGGAAAATCTCTCCTTGACACATGAAGAATAAGAAGTGTATTCCTGCCAAGATTTTTTTTTTTCCTGAGCTGATAAAACCATGGCCATGTCAAAACAGTTCTGAGAATTGCACCTTTTGTCTGATTTTCACATACTTTGCCTCTGCTTATGTAGACAACAAGAAGATCCTGTGCAGTTGCAGCTTCCTTTAGAAATATTCCTTTCTCCCCCACTGATGTGACCACCTAGCAGGGCAAAGGAGAGGCACAGGACAGTGAGCATGTTTGGCACAGGGTGGATTAGCAGCAAGAGATAGCCCTCTGTCTTCATTACAGGGTAACAGCTGCAATACCGTCACAGAAGAGACAGAAATAATGTGTTTGTGGCCGATTGTTCAGCCTTGGCAAGTGACCCTGAAGATTCAGTGTTAGCAGCTATTGATACTAAGAGCAACGGTCTCTTCCTGCTTTTGTAAGAGCGCACTTTGGATTACCCAGGGTGCTCTGCAATTTTGCTTTTGAAACATTACCAACTCACCAGTCATCCCAACCTAGAGTGGGGAAAAAAATAAAAAAGACAAAAAAAAAACCCGAACCAGCAAAGACTGCTATGCAAACCAGCATTTGAATAGCCAGCAGCCAATTTACCAGTAAAACAACTCTGCATTGAGCTGATTCCTAGATATGAATATCCCTTGCAGGGTGAACTTCCCAAATGAGGGAAATCCAGAAGCTGGCTTTTGAGAGTGAAATTCCTTGGGAATTCAGCATACAGCTTTGCCTGGCAGTTTTCCCACGAAAGAACCAACAGAAAGCAACTGGCTCTAATCCTTCTCCTTATGTATTTTGGCAGCTTTCTTCCATTTAAAAAGAAAATAAAAATAAAAGTCCTCCTTGCTCCCACATTGGAAGAAGTCCAAGATACACACGTTGGGAGTACAGGAACTGGCATTTAAGGTCCTCCTGACACTTTTTATGCTGGCTCTTTGATCACACAGAAAAAGGCAGTTTATTTTTGCCTTTTATGGTCTTAAAACAAAAGGTTGGTCTTGAAAGCTTTCTGCAGTACAATTTGGTGTTCGACTTTCCTGATAAAACTAAACAGTGCCATAAAGGAACAAACACCTCAATAATTCTGACTAGGCCTCCCCTATGTCTCTTCAGAACTGTGAATTTTGTGAAGATAAAAAAATAAATGTGAGATCAAAACTGGGCCTTTCATTTTGGTATTTTGTGTGACCATTCAACAGTCTTTCTAGGATAACTTTGTTTTTTTTAAAGAAGTAACTGTTTGGGAGTTCAAGACTAACCTAAGGAACAAACACACATGCTTTTATTATCATAAGCACTATTCCTTTTCAGATAAGATGAGATCTGAGATAAAGTCATGGAGAAGATACAGCATGAAATAGTGGCAAAAAGCCATTTATGCCACTTCTGCTGCCCTTGAGGCATGCTGTCTGCAGACAGGCGTATCAGAAAGTCTGATCCAAGATTTTTATAAACTCTGCTGCTATGTCCAGATTTGCTCTAAGTGATGTGTTTTCTCTATTAGGCATTTAGTCATGCAGGGTATTAGCTCCTACTATTTGTAGAGGACTTCTGCTCACTGCAACACTTTGACCTTTATATGGAACAAAAACAAGACATTGCAGTTGTCTAAATGATTTATAGTAAAGATGTTATGAATTGACATTTAAAATAGTTATTGTTCTCATGTAGCAAACATCAGGCGTTGAGTTTCATCAGATAACACATCTCAATTTCGCTGTTAGGGAAAAATCACATCTTACCAGAACAAAATAATCCTGTTCATCCCAGAAGCAGTTTTAGAAAGAGTTAGGAGAGGGCAGAATTCCTAAACTGAAAAGAAAAAACTATCTTCTCCCCAGACAGACCGAAAAGGGCAAATCTAAGAGAATCAGTTTAAAAGATCAGATCCTCAGCTGTTGTGATGTCCTAGAATTAGTGAGATATCTGACTTATACCTACAGAGTGCCTAGTGAGTGTGGAATTTGAAAACTGGAATATAGCATATTAGAACTAGAAATCACTGAAGAGAGAGGTGTGCACTGCCAGGTATACCAGACAAGAATCAGCACAGCAAAATTCCATGCTCCTTTTAAAGGGAGTTTGGTGGCATATGAGATCTGAGATCTTGTATGGCAGATTTTAATACTCAAACAGGAAAGGCTAAACTGGGTACCATACTGGTGCTGCCTCTGGTTAAGTAGTTCAGAAGATGGAGAAGGGCCTCATTTTCACTTAGTGTACATTGCTACGTTGTTGTCAGGGATGCGATTGTTATTAGAAGAAGGACATTTGGGCAGGTATGATACAAAAAAAAAAAAAAGAAGTAACAGATCTAAATTTGCATAATGATATTTTCTCAACATATCTGAGCAAGGCTGGGAGCAGTCCATGGGCAGATATCAAGATGCTCTCCATCTTACCAATGTGATCCACTGCTGACTGAACTGTGGGATGGCACAACTCTGCCGTGGGAGACACCTGGCTGTGGAGGACCTCCAGGGATGCCTGTGACCAAGCTCACATTGCCGGAGCCACTGTGCTCAGCACCCTTGTCCTCCCAGCTGCCGAGGGTTCTGCTTCAATCTACAGGGAATGGGTAAGCAGACACCTGTTTTTCTACCTGTAACCTTCTCTGCATTACTGACAGTGTTTCACTGAGGTGATCAACACTCAAGCTCCTTCACTTGGATCCTATTCTTGTGTAGTAATTAAAGTGTGTGTTTTGTTTCCCCTGACTCAAACTACAACATGAGGCCAAAGGCTATCTGCAGAGTATAGCAGAGGCCCCATTTTGTGCCACCACCTTGGTGACAGCAACATTTCACACCTCTTGTGGAGGTCAGTAATCTTGCTGTTTCATTTGCCTGGTCATGGAAGCAGATGTGAGTGTTGAAAATGGCAAGAGGTGGGGACTGTTCTGTTCTCAGTGTCACAGAGTACAGTGGAATCATAAGCCAAACCACAGAAGCACCCCACTCTACTTGAGAATCAGAGTGAATCAGAGTCATCAGAGAAGCACAAGCAAAGCCATCAGGCTGCCAAAGGTGAGTTGTCAAGCAGGAATAGGATGGGACACACCTGCAGGTAAGCCCTGTCCCAGGTGACAGAGTGGTGTGGGAACACTGCTGTGGAAGGGCAGTCCAGGGTGCTGCTCTCAATTGTGCCATCAATATAGCCAGTGAAGATCTGCCCCAGCAGAAAACAAGCTGTTCTAGCACTTGAAATTTCTTGACAGCAACCTTCATTTGCACTGTACATGCGGGTTTCCTTCGTGGTTTCCTCTTCCACAGCACAGGAAGAGCACACATTGACCTGTTGGAGTCCAAAGGAGGCCGCTATGACTATTACAGGGACAAAGCATCTCTCCTGCAAGGAAAGGCTGAGAGAGCTGGTTTTGTTCAGCCTGGAAAAAAGACCTTGGAGTGATCTAATTGTACCTGAAGAAATCCCCCAAAAAAGATGGAGAGGGAGTTTTTTTACAAGGGCATGTAGTGACAGGACAAGGGAGAATGGCTTCAAACTGAAAGAGAATAGGTTTGGATTAGATTTGATGAAGGAAAGCTTCCCTGTGAGGTGGGGAGGCCCTAGTACGGGTTTGCCTAGAGAAGCTGTGGCTGCCCCATCCCTGGAAGTGTCTAAGGCCAGCTGGAATGGGGCTTGGAGCAACGTGGTCTAGTGGTAGGTGTCCCTGCCCATGGCAGGAGTTGGAACAAGATGATCTGTCCCTTCCAACCTAAACCATTTTATGATCCTGTGATGCCTCATCAATGTTTTACTTCCCTATGGCTTAATTGAGTTCTGTATGTTTTCTTCAGCCACTTCACTTCTCAGTCTTCTAATCTACTGTAGTAAAACTTGCTGAAATTCCAGTGACCTGGAGCTGTAAGGCCTGAAGTCTTAGAAAGCCCGCAGATCACTGCTGGAAGAGCAGTGATTCTTGTCAGGCTGTTGAGGGTTAGGTACAGTTCAGCTTCTGGCTCACCCTGTAGGGCAGGAGGTCTTCTTACAGCACAGCATTGGATCAAGCAGGAATTATTCTATCTTTCTCCCCTTGGGAATAGTAAACAAACCAACAATGTTCAGGGCAAGAGGCAGCAAATCTGTTTGTATTCCAGTAGATGTCTTGGTGATCAAAAAAACAATGGCAAAAATTCAAAGAGGAAAAACAAAACAAACCAAACAAACAAACAAACAAAAACAAAAAATAAACAAACCAAACCAAACAAGAACAAAAACAAACAAACAAAAAAACCCCAACCAAACCAAACCAAACAAAACAAAACAAAAGAAAAAAAAAGAAACCAAAAAAAAAAGAAAGAAGAAAA
>VXAU01000228.1:387545-439173 GCA_013399695.1 Formicarius rufipectus
AAAAAAAAAAAAAAAAAAAAAAAAAAAAAAAAAAAAAAAAAAAAAAGAAAAAAAAACCTGACATCTTAGACCTGGTCCAGTCTAGATCTCCGAGCATGCTGTGCAGTTTGGAAAGGGAAGAATTTTTAACCTGAAAAGGAAAAAGTGTCTGCTTTTACCCAGTGCTGCCAGTTTTCCAAAGAGGAAGCTGATTGATGGTAATTCTAATCTCAAACTTGCTGACTTCTCAGACTGCTGAGTAGTTGTTTTGGGTGTTTTTTAAATAATAAAATATTTTTAAGAAAAGAGCACCTGGGGGAAGCATGTTCTGAGATCAGATCTTGTCCTTCCCCATTTGGATTGTGCTGGTTTTCATCCTCTGCAGCATCTGGAAATGGACTGAAATTTTGGGTTGATACAGCAAAGTGCACATCTGTCTGCACAACTGTTTCAGTGACTGACTTGAGCACTGTTTTCACTTCTGCAGTTGCAAATCTGCAAGTTGTATCTGTCTGGCAAAATGTGGTTGCAGCTTAAGCTGAATAGATTGTGTGGTATTACTTCCTAGCCACATGTCAGTGGTAATGGAATCATATTTCACAATATTTGTCAAAGTAACACATTCGGCAGAACTTCTCCTGGGCATCAGAAATTGTCTGTTTAGAGCAAAAACAGTTCTTGAGCAGTACCCAGTGGTGAAGATTCAGCTGCTTTTTGCAAGTACAAAACAGCTATGAGAGAAGTCAGCAGGCTCTCCAGGGCATTAGTGCACTGCTCAGTGTGCAGTGCCCTGGCAGTCAAACCCAAGACCTGCAATTTCTTCTCTCATCCCCTGCACTGTTCTTGCCTGACACTTGTCTCTTTTTCAGAAACTCTTTGTCTGGACTCTTCTCCCTTTCCATCCTTGCTGGGTGGGTGTTGAGGTGCTGCTCATTTTCAGTCTCTTGCTACTAAAGGCTTTCTGCCTCTGTGGGAAGGGGCAGCAGAGGGGGCACATGTCTTTGTCTCAGCTGACACTGTTCACTGCCCAGCACGTTTACTGGCAGGCAAACCTAAAACCCCAACTGAGAACAGAGCAGCAGAGGTGCAGACACATGCTCTGATCTCCTCCCCCTGTAATGTGGGAGGTAAAGTCCTGTAGAGAAACTGAATTTCAGCCCTTTCAGTTATGAAGAAATTCTCAGACACACAAAGAGGATGTTAATCAACACAACAATGGCTGTTTCATCTGCCAGAACTCCCAAGACAGGGAATTAAGATAAATTTCCATTTACTCAGTGGTGCGGTGGTCCAAAGCTACCCATTCCCAAAGGGTCACAAGTTGTTATGCTCTGTCCTGATGGCCTGTTTGGATGCTTTTACCTGCAGTAAATACAAGGTAATACAAAATACCCTATGTCAGAAGAAAAGTGAGCAATTTCATTTGCTGCAAAATGCCACATAAAGAGCACACACACTGACAGCTGGTGCAGAGCAGCAGATGTGTGATACCAATTGTGTGACCAATGTTGACAATCCCTTTGTGCTGGTTTTGGCTGGGACAGAGTTCATAATCTTTGTGGTAGCTGGTATGGGGTTGTGTTTTGGATTTGTGGTTTAACCAGTGTTGATAACATGGGGATGGCTTTTTTATTGCTGAGCAAGATTTGTGCAACAAGGCCTTTTCTGCTCCCTGAATGTGAGAGGGCTGGGGGTGCACAAGTTGTTGGGAGGGGACACAGATGGGGGAGCAGATCCCAACTGACCAAAGGGATAGTCCACACCATATGGTGTTGGTCAGCACTTGGAGCTGGGGGGAGAAGAAAGGGAAGGATGTTTGCAGTGGTGGTTAAGTCACCATTAACACATGATGGAATTCTGCTTTCCTGGGGATGGCTGGACACCTGCGTGTCCATGGGAAGCACTGAATATAGTCCTTGCTTTGCTTTGCTTTGCTTGTGTGTGCCGTTTTGGCTTTCCCTGTTAAACTGCCTTTATCTCAACCCATGAATTTTTTCACTTTTACTTTTCCAAGTTTCTCCCCGATCCCACTGGTAGGGGAGTGAGCAAAGGGCTTTGTGGTACTTTTGGCACTCAGCGTGGGGCATGAAGGGTTTGAGACAATGACGGATTTGATTGGAATGTGCCTTTTAGAACCGCCACTGGATTTGGTTTGCTGTGCAGTGCAGGTGGCTCACGATAAAGAAAGACATCTCCTGTTATAGACAGCTTCAGTTCCTGAAGGCTTGGGTAAAGCAACAGAGTTGCTCACCATTCAGGTGGACCCCTTGCTATCACATGTGTGATTCCTGCATGCTTTTCTTCCAGGAAGACAAGGAGAAATCCTGTCCACTATTTCTCTAGAAAGAGAGCTCTAAGGAATAGAAATATAAATGTTGTGGCACACACAGTCCTCTTTCCCTAGTTTAGTAAGAATTCCTCTCTTTCCCCATCTCAAAAACACAGACAACCTGTGCTTTGCCCGCGTAATTGTGATGTCTTGAAGTCAAAACTGAAGTTGCCAGACCTCAGGTATTTGGACTCTTGAACCCTCAGTCAGGAATGTGTGGATGTTCATGAATCAACATGGGATCACTTAACTATCCCCTTTGCTTTTCCTACTTTTTTACTTTTTTCCACAAGATGCGAGTCAGTTCGCAAGTTGAAGTAAGAATTGTTGTACCTGGTAGAGCCACACTCAGTATGAAAATCCCTGGATGTTTCTTACTCAACTGCCATAGTTTTTGTGGGAATTTTTCACTTAGCTACCTCTGCTTCAAAGCAGGAGCAGAGCACCAGACACAGCGGCTTGATAGGGACAGGGCAGCTTCCAGCTCAGGAGTGATACTTTCAATCTGTTCTTGGAGCCATTGCAGCTTGGTTGCTCGAAATCTCCTGATGAAATCTGCACTGTGGAAAGGAAAGTCAGAAAAAACACTGCACTTGTTTTGTTTCACCTCCCATGTAAGTCAGGCTTTGGTTTACCTTTGCTGATAACAATTGGTTGGACTCTCCCACCATCAAGGTAAAGCAGGGGCACTCCCTAAGCCATTCCCATCTTTATAGGCTGGAACAAATGTCCTGGGATACACTTACACCCCTGGGTCGTGTGTGGTGATGTTGTCATGTGCTAGATGTCCTGGACTTATTTTTGGTAGGAGACTCATTGATGGGATGTACTGTGCTAGAAGAGAATTCATTCTCACCCCTCACCCTGCACCTCCCCCTGACGTTTAGCCATGCTATTTTTGCAGTGGATTTCTTCATTTCAGTGGTTGTAAAAAGGAAGCAGCTGAGTGGAGCAATTTTGGGCAAAGGACCGTTTGTGGAGTTCCAGAAAGCTTTTTTAAGTGAGGCTGTCTTAATGATCTCTTCACTGTCTGAATAATCTCTTCATCTGTGTAGATCTGCCTTGTGTTGGGATTGCAGCCTACGTGGGTGTCGCTAAACTCCTCAATAACTTGCACTTCACTGCAACTTCAGTGAAGTTGCACTTCACTGGGGTGCTCAGAAGCTCAAAGATTTGGCTTCCTTCCTGCAGCCCAACCCAATGTGACAAGCTGGGAAGAGCAGAACTCTGCACCAGTGCCTTATTATATGTGTCAGAGTAGCCACAGAGCTCCTGCCTGAGAACAAGGAGCCAGTTGCCACACCAACAGCTGGTAAGAGACAGCTCTGGCACAGAGACCTTCACAGCCCAGGCCAGCACAGCTGGCCCAAGAAGGAAACAGCTTGCCCAAACCCATGCAGAGGAGGTGACACCACCTCCTGTGGAGCGTAGGCCACTGTCAGGACACCCCTCTGAATTCCAGATGTGAATCCTCTAAACTCACCTCTGTCGTTTATTGCAGCAGTGGAGCTCCAGGGCCTGGCCTCCTGTTTGTTCTTCTTTTTTTTTTTTCCTGTGGAAGTTCCTGAAAGTCTTCTGGGAGATTAGAAAAATGTTATCTTGCAGAACTGCCAGCATACCAGGTAGAGAAAATCTTCCAAGATCAAACAGCCCTTGGAGCTTCCTGCCGGCAGCTGCTTCTGAGAGCAGCTTGTAAAACTCAGTGCCAGTGACTGTGAACATGACCCCTGGTCTTGCTTTGGGCTCAGCCGAACACCAGAACCATCACCTGCCCCTAATCCAGACCCAGCCTGAGGTCTGCAGAGAACCCCATCGTTCTCATCTAACCAGGGTGCATAGGAATTAACATTTTGGAAGAACAGTTTCCTCTGCTTTTTTAATTCCCCCTTGAAATTAGATTAGTAGTTCCCCTCAGGACTTCAGAATGTGAAAACTTGGATCAGTTCTAACACTCACACATCATAATATATTTTGTGTCCTTATTTAGAGCCAAACACTGATCCCTGTGCTCAGTTTTCAGACATTCTGCTTATTCCTTGGCATAGCCTCTCTGTTTCACAAATGCCCAGGCAGAGCAACCTGACAGCCAGAAACTGGCACTTCTGCAGGCAGCAGGATGAAGAGGGGAGACTAATGTGGTGTTGGGATCACCAGTGCTGCAGGTTGCTCAGCAGACCCAGCTTGAAAGAGATGGAGCAAATGAGCAAGAGCCAGAATAGAGGCAAGGGTTGCTCTTTTTTTTTTTTTCCCCTTGGAATAAAGGCAGGAAAAAGTAAAGTAAGCTCACAACTCTGACTAACAATCTGCTCCCGGGCAGGGTAATTCAGAGTTGCTTCTTACTACAGGCTAGTGTCAGCACCTTCCTACACATGCATGTATTTAACACTGATTGGCCCTGAAGGTCATTAATTTTGGTCTCCTCCTGTCCCATTTGCAAGCAAGCCAAATCCTTACTGGCAGAAATTGTGAGTTCCTCTTGAGTCTCCCACTGTGTCACTGGAATTGATGATGAAGATAAGAAAGAGTAATGCTCATACCATGTATCCCAGTGGGATGTTCAGTAAAAAGCTTCCCTCCATATTTGAGACAGTTCCCACAACCAATTCCCTTTGTTGAATTTAGGCACTTTTCCCATTTTGTTTTTATTCCCTGTGGTATTAAGAGCTTGTAATCACATTTTTAAAATAAAAGGGAAACTTCAAAGTGACGCTGGCCCCTCATTGATATCACATCGCTAGGTTTGAGGCTTTCTCTTTTTGCCTGTTTATTTTGCAGCCCTCAAAGGAGAAGCACGTGGGACTCATCCTGACCTCCTGAGCAGCCAGTCTTATGCAGAGATACACCAGAGGAGCAAGTCCTTTCTGCTGTATTGCCCCTCCTGCTAAGGGTACTCATTGCGGCTGGCCTTTAACACAAGGAAATCTTACTTCCTCCAGCCTGGTGTGCAAAGAGAAGAGTCAGAGCATTGGCCCCTTCCCCTCTGCTTCCTGCAACAACATTGTCTTCCTTCTGAGGCCCTCAGGTCCACCCTTGCTCCTGTGAATGAGCCTTTGTCCATGTTAAACCCTGCAAATGTCAAGTCTGAGCATTGTTCAAATGATGTCTCCGTTTCCCTTTACCCTGCTTCCACCCACCTTTTTGCCTCTGTCGTCCTCCATGTTTGCCTCATTTCCTTTTCCTTTTCCTGCACCAGGCACCTGTTAAACTAGAGCAGGAAAGGAAAAGAAGTGTCTTGTAAAATAGGCATGGAGGTGGGTCATAACCATGGAAAAACAGTTAAGTAACACAGCAGCACTTTTAGATGGCTTTTCTCTTCCAAGCACTGTGATTTTTCAGCTGGGGTCTAGTCAGGCTATAAATTTGCTATTAGACATGTTCATAGCAGTGTAAACAATCAACAGGTTAGCACCACTTAATTTCTTTTCATTGCATCTGTTGGGCACCATCTCATTCTCAGAAAAGAGTTTTTTCTTTTTACCCTCTTTTTTTTTTTTGGTAAGTTTTTGTTTGTGGGTTTTTGAGAGTTTTTTGGTTTGTTGTTTTTTTTAATAACCTTGAACTGCTCTAACGATAACAGCAGCACTGTATCTGAGCTCTGGAACCATGTTACACAGACCATACAGGGATAAGGGGTCAGTGTGGGGAGAGCACCAAATTCTTGCACAACACCAGATGAGTCTGATGAGAAGGTGTATTGGCAATGCTTGCCCCCTGCCCTGCTTGTAAGCCTCCAAATCCTGAGCCTGTAGAGCTCAGGTAACTTTTCCCAGCCCCCCTAGGAAGGGAAGGGCTCCCTGCCCTGGCAAGCAGGATGTGTTGGGATGGTGTGTTTCCCAGGCCATGAAGCAGCTCCATGTTGCCTCTGCATGATCAGATCTTGTAGCTGCTTTTTGTAGGTGTCCTGTCAAGCACCTCCAGGTGGGAGGGCATCAGTCAGGAAGTGCCATGCAGCAAAGTGATCATTTCCAGCTGCTGTCCATGGCAGGAGGGTGCTCCACTGAATCCTGACTAAGACTGTGCCAGGTTACACCCTTTTGTCCCTTGCCTTTGGTGTCTCACCATAGAAATGGTCCAAACTTTATCAGTGTTTCCCTGTTTTAATAGATCAAAGTGATTTCTTTCTGTTTGTAGCAGAATTGTTCTCATTTGAATCTCTTTGAGAAATGTCAAAGTTCCTCAACCATTTTGGTTTATCTTTTACATCTGTTGGGCATTTTGTTGAATTTAAACATGTCCAAAGGTGTCTTCTTTGATTGTACCTCTTGCTGGTTGACACTGGTCAAACCAAGGCAAAAACCAGAGGCTTTGAGTTGGGAAAAACTGTATGGTGGAGGGATCAAGAGTGTGGTAAAATTTAATTTACTGGGCTACCTTATTTATTTGTATTTAAGAAAGTCTTTCACTAGTGAATTTGGCATTTGGCAAGTCAGTTCACCTGCCTTGTCTCCTCTTTAACTGAATTAACCCATCCTGTCCACTCTTTGCCTCTAAGGTCTGCAAAGCTGGAAGTGTTCTTCAGTTTGTGGTTTCTCAAACCTTTTCTCCATCTTGCCTTTAAATAGTAAGAATCTAGAGATGAAAATGTTCAGGACATGGCCACAAAGTACAGATGTGGTACTTTGCCTGTGTGGGTTGTATTTTCACCATCCTACTCTGTCCAGCAGATGTGCCAGGGACCTTCTTCCTAAACAAAAGGTAAAGTGGGTGCTATCTTATGGTCAATGATTCCCAGGTGGGAGCGTGTTAAAGCATTCAGAAATAAATTATAAAAGATTTAGTACTCCAAAGAAAGAGTCTGAATTCTTTGTTTTAAAGTGGATTATATTCTTGACTTAATGCAAAGAGCAATAGAAAATGAATTGGTTTGGGATCCTATCCTAGATATTTGCCAAAGGGGCTGAGCATCATAGCAGCCATCTAGCATGTACCCAGGGGCAAACAGTGCTGGTGTCAGGATAACCTGTCAGGTACATGGCAAACATTGGACAGAGATCAATACAACTGGCAAAGCAGCTGAACTTACATAATGCAGAAGTTATGAGATAAATCCATCTGTTCTGCAGGGCAGGGGGAAAGAAAAATCCTGCATGAAAGCACAGCTGAAAGGATTTCATAGAATTAAGACGTGTCCCGTTTAATTGCTGTGTGGGTGGAACAGTCCACTAGCAATCTCCTGAAATGATATCTTTCATTTATCTGGAGCAGGTAAGCTCCAGCCTCTGCCTTTTTTATTTCTTTTTTTTTTTTTTTTTTAACTCAGTGTAAAACAAGGCAAGTTACTTAACCACAGGGCCTTTTAATTACTCAGCCCTAGGAATTAACCAGTGTGTTCCTGTCTGCCAAACTTTCTTTTGACCCCAAAGACCAGGAACTTTTATTTTATTGTGTGCCTTATGAGTCCCAGCTCACTTGTGGTTTCAGATGTTGCTGCTACAGAAATACTGCCACTGGATTTTGTTTGTTTTTTATCTCTGTGCTTAAGTCTTCTGACCCAGCTGAAGCAGAGAATAGTTGCATCAGAATAAGTCAGCTGTTTTAGGGAAAGATGGGACACATTAGCACAAGCTGTCAAAGTGGGAGCTTTGAAGTGGGTTTGGGAAAGGAGCCTCAGCCCAGCATCAAAGTGGGTACTAGGAGCTTAAAGGGTAAATTTTTCAAAGAATAAAATGTGGGGTTTATGCAGGTTTTTGTTGGTTTTTTGTTTGTTTGTTTGTTTGTTTGTTGTTGTTGTTGGTTTTTTTGTTGGTTTTTTTGTGTTTTGTTGGGTTTTGTTTGTTTGTTTGTTGTGTGTGTGTGTGTGTATGTGTTTGTTGTTTGTTTGCAGTTTTTTGTTGGTGGTTTGGTTTGGTTTGGTTTTTTTCCCACTGGCAGAAGGTCTGTTCTGTGAGCTATCACATTTTCCATGGTGTCTCACTGTATGGAATAGGAACATACCTTTCCCTCCACTTAAACCAAAGAAGAAGGTTGGCAAACTGCAAGTGCAACAAAAACAGAGGAGCAACAGCATGTAGATGAAGAAAGCACTGCACTGCATTAGGTTGCAGAATCAAAATAGCCCCTTTTGTACCCCAGGAGGAGTAAAGAACCAGCTTTCTTCTCCTTCCTCTCCCTTCTGTGCTGTTTTCTTTGTGATGCATATTTTTATGCCTGTGGTTAAGAAAAACCCAACAAAATCAAGTCACTGAACAGGCATGCACCAGCAACCCTCATTTCTAAACTTCATATTCTCTCTTTACATCTGTTTCTGCTGTACATATTAAAGTTTTGCTGAGTGAGCTGTGAAGGGGAAGCACTCTGTTCCATGGGCAGTGGGGTTTGCAAGTTGGTGAGGAGGTTTCTGATGACTCTTTGTATTTGGAATATGGAATTTCTGGTGGGGTGGTGGGAGCTTTAAAGGCTTGTCTAGTCTGAGGAAAAAAGTGTATAGTGTTAGTGCCCTGAAACTTATGTGTTCCAACTTGCATCTTTCAATGCACAGAACAGCTATGAGGAAATCTTTGTTTTGCTGATTTCTTTATGTTTAATTGCACTTCCTGAGGTATCAGGGATTCACTTGAGAGTCACTAGATTCAGGAGTTATGTGAATTCATAAAAAAGTTCATAGAGTCATAGAATCATTTAATTTGGGAAAGACCTCTAAGATCAGTGAGTCCAACCACTAACCCAGTGCTGCCAAACCCACATTAAATCATGTCCCCAAGTGCCACATCTACATGTTTTTTAAATACCTCCAGGGATGGTGACTCCACAACTTCCCTGGACAGCCTGTTCCAATGCTTAATAACTCTTTCAGTGAAGAAATCTTTCTTAACATCCAAACTTAACCTCCCTTGGCACAGCTTGGGGCTCTTTCCTCTTACCCTGTCCCTTGTTCTCTGCCAGCAGACCCTGCCCCTTCCCTGGCTCCAAACTCCTGTCAGAGAGTTGTAAAGAGTGAGAAGATCCTCCCCAATTTTCATTTCCTCCAGGCTAAAGATCCTCAGCTCCCTCAGCTGTTCCTCATCAGACTTGTGCTCCAGTCCCTCCTCCAGCTCCATTCCCTTCCTTGTCATCAGAGGCCCAAAACTGCCCCCAGGATTCGAGGTGTGGCCTCAGCAATGCCCAGCACAGGGGGACGGTCCCTGCCCTGTCCTGCTGCCACAGTGTGGCTGGCACAGGCCAGGGGACATTGGCCTTGTTGGCCACCTGGGCACACCTGGGCTTATATTCAGCTGCTGTCAACCAACAGCCCTTCAGCACACACCTTAAAAAACTCCAAAACTTGGAAGGAAAACATATCAAGTACATCAGGGTCATTTTGTCTTCCAAGTCATCTGTGAGCTCCTTGTAGACCATGATCACAGCTGCTGGATAAATAGGTGTGGTTAGCGTTGGGTGGAAGAAATACTAGTGATCTCCCTACACCAGCTCTGTTTGCTATTCATGCTAGACCAGAACACAAGCCAGCTCCCAGTCAGGCTGACCAGGATGTATGGAATTTTTAACCTGGTTTAAAATAAATTTTAAAAATTTTAAAAGTTTCAGTCTTCTGCCTGCTTTGCATGACATGCTGAGGCAGAGATGCAATCGCTGCACTGGTGGAGTTGTGTTTAGCCCAACACTAGGCAGGCAGCTGCAAGGGCAGCTGAGAAAACTGCTGCAACTCACCCCTGCAGCACATCAAAACCAGCCCTCTGAAGGGCACTGAAGTTCAGGTAGGGCTGGTGCAAACTCTGGAGGTGGCTTTTTACCACCTGGCCTGGAAACTAGGGACCCACAGCTGATCAAGGTCCTGTGAAGCAGAGAGGAGGTCGGAGTGCTTTGCTGCTGCTGCAGGAAAAGCAGGGGAAAAAAAAGTAAGTTAGTAAGGTGGAAACAGGGTTTTCACTTGCAACACACCCAAACCAATTCCCTTCTCTGTATGGCAGCTGTATCTCGTATTGGAAATAATTCCCAGTCCACACTGGAAATAGTGAGAAGTCTAAAAGGTGCCAGACTGGGAGAAAGATTGCATCTGTTGCATCTAGAAGTGATTCAAGATGAAGTGACAGGAAGTTTCAAATACTTAAGAAGGAGAGGGAGAGAAAGAGAATAAATCTCCCCAAATGGAGGGCTGATGAGTACAAGCTGTGGTGATGAAGCTTGGACAAGATCTCCACCAGTGAGGCTCTAGGATAGGATGGGGAGCTGCTGTTGAGGAGTGTCTTTAACAGCAGGTTAAGCTAACATCCACTGGGACTAGTCTACACATAGCTGAGCTGTCTTGGGCTTAGAAGGTGGACTTGATGATCTCCTGCTGTCTGTTCTGATAGACTGGCTTGCCTTTTAGAAAGGGTGATGGCAAGATGTGCAACATCTGGGCCATTCTGCATAGGACCAGTTGCTAGGCTTAGTTTGGAGGTTGGTGTTAAATACCCTGTTTTTTTCCCTCACCAACCCCTTCTGCTGGACAGTGTTGGATATATTACACACTGCACGGAACACTACTGGTTTGAACTCACAGAGTGGCTTTCTTTTGTTTCCTGGAGATTGGTCATCGTTGAATTCATCCATGAATTCATGGTTCACACCACTGCATGAAGGGCCAGTGGAGCCAAGTATGTGGCCATTCTCCTCCTCTGAGTGGATGACAAATAATAGCAAGACTTAAATATTTAGTGATCTCCTCATCCCAGATAAATATACTTTTCATACAAACAGTGAATTTACCCTTTCTTCTATGAGTGTAGATGAGCATGGAGAGCTAGAAAGCCATTTTTCAACTCACATACTCCAGGATGCAGTGGCCTTTATTTCATTGCATTAGAATCTGCTCTTATAAAATGGATCAGTGTCCAAAGCACTGGAAGGACTCAGCAAGCTGAACATGGCCAAGCTTCTCACTATGTCATTAAACTGGTATTCACCAGTGACTCACCAGCAGCGTGACAGTAATGGCAACTGCATTAATGCCCATGGCTTTCATCACACTGCAGCACAAATATTTTTGCCATTTTTATCTTCATAATAATGTTCTAAATATGTGAGTTCTCTCTAGAGAAGCTGTTGCCTTATTGCAGGTCTCTGCTAAAAAATAAAAAAAAATAAAAAAAATTCCCTGCTTTGATACACTGTGCCTGTGGAATGGGATAGTATTGATGACTTCCTTGGTAACTCCTGAGAAGCCTCTTCAAGATTCACTTCCACACGTTCTTCAAGGAGACAGGAAGGCAGTGGCAGAGAGGCTTATGCAATCCTGCTGTTACCTTGGGGAAAAGCTAACCTGACTGTGGAGCAGTGGTAACACTTCAGTGCCAAAGTGCAGAAAGTCCTTGACGCTGCTGCTCTGTGTTCTGTCTCACAGTCCTCACTCGTTCCAGCTATTACACTTCATCTAGTCAGTTCTGGAGCATGGAGACTGTGTCTCTCTGTGTTTGCCCTGAAAAGACATTGCAGAAACTGCTTGCCAGGGCCAAAAATAACAACTAGTGCCTGTCTTTCCCCAGTGAAGGGAATCATGGAGCAGCCCAGTACATGACACCCTGGTGGATGATAAATTCCAGGGGTTTATGAGCTGCTGTGTCTCCACTTGTGAAGTCTTTGAGACCCTGGATGGAACCTGGTGAGGTACCACTTCCACCCAAGGAAATCTGCAGCCACAACCCCCTTCCTCCACAGATCCACCTGGGCCGGGATCTGGCACTCAGGTCTTACGAGTCACTGTGCTGAGGTGATTAAACACCTCAAGGGCATGTTGCCTGAGAGGATGCAATAATAATGTGAGTTGTATCTCTTTCACTGACATTTTCTGAATTAGGACCAGAGTTCCCTAAACCACTAGCCCAGCTTCCCCTTTGTTTTTCCATCACTCAGCACAGGTACTTTGCTGTTATCCATTATGGATCACAATCCCACCCTAATCCATTCTTTATCTTTTCCAGTGTCTTTACAGAGAGAGAAGGAAATGCAGGTAAAAAGTTGGACAGTTTCCCTCTTTGTTTATTGTTTTCTGGAAAGCAAGTTAAGCAAAAAAACCCCACAATTATTAAAAATAGTCTTTCTGGCTCAAATCTCATTTTGATTATCAAAATGTCAATTTCAAATTAAACATCTCATTTTCTATGTAAAGTCAAAGAATTTTCAGTTCTCATTCATACCAGTGCAAAGTGTGGAAAGCTTATTTTTGTCTCCCTCAACTATTTCAGAGCAAGTCAAACTTTTCTCCAACTCTGCAAGGAAAAAAATACCTATCTCTATGACATCTATCCAGGTCCACTGTAACTACATTATCAGCTGGTTTTTTGCATTTTCATGTTTAGTGCATTAAGAATATAATGAATAACAGTCCTACTTCCCTATGGGAACTGTTAAATATTATTGCAGTATAAAATAATTATTTTGTTGTTAATTAATAATAAGCTGCTTTCAGGTCCACATGACACAAACCCTGGAGGGAGTTGCCAGGCATGTCTGTGGAGGGCCCCCTCACCATGCCCTGCAAAGGATGGCAGCTGCCCCCAAACCCACCACCCTCTCCTTCTCCGTGGACAGGGAAGCCTTATTCCCATTTTGAGGCTCAGGGTGGGCACCATCCATCCTTGCTGCCTGAGCAGAGGTTGGAAAACCCCTCACCTGTGGCACAGGGGTTGGGGAGTGATGCTTCATACAAGTAGTGCCAAAAAAAATAGGTAGACTGAGGACGTGTGTGTGTGTGTGTTCAAAAATCAATGTTGTGCTGCTTCACTGTGCAGTTTGTAAGGACACAAACCCACACTTGCTTACTCATGAACGTTTCTCCTGGCTTTTGTAAAAGCAACACCACCACACACTGGTGATTGAGGTTGTACTGAGGCAGCACAACAGCTGTGCACAGTGTTTCACTGTGTGGATAAAATACAGCAGGGAGCAAATATGGTCAAGGGCAGCATCTTCCCTGCAGATAAGAGATGCAGGGGGTTGTGTTCAGGAAGTCAGCAAGTGATTTTCAGGGTGAGTCTGATTCTCATGTGTAAACCAGTTCCCCCTCCTTCATCTCATCCTGGAGCTAAGCAAAAGAAACCCCCAGTGACAGTGAGGACTGCATTAGCCTTGAGTGAAGAACACACCAAAATATTTCAACCTGCTGCAGAGGGCTGACCTTGTCTGGCTGCCAAGGTGCCACTAAGATGCTCTATCACTCTGCCTCCTGAAGTGGACAGGGGAAAAAATTATAAAAAAGGATTGAGATAAGGACAAGGACAGATCACACATGAATTGCTGTCATGGCCAAAACAGACTTGGCTTGGAGAAATTAATTTAGTTTATTGCCAATCAAACAGATTGGTATAGTGAGAAGTAAGAACAAACACCTTCATCCTACTCCTGCTTTCTTCTCAGGCTCAGCTTCACTCTGTATTTTCTCTGGCTCCTGCCACTCAATGACACAGGGAGATGGGAATGTAACTTGTGGTCACTTCATCACATATTTCTCTGCTGCTCCTTTCTCCTCACACTCTTTCCCTGCTCCAGTGTGAGGTCCCTCCCATGGGAAACAGTCCTCCACGAAATTCTCCAGTCTGTATCCTCATGTGCTGTAGGTCTTCCTCCAGCCTGGATCTCTTCCACAGGGTGCAGTCCTCCAGGAACAAAATGTTTAATGTGAGTCCCCTACAGGGTCACAAATTCTGCCAGAAAACCCTCTCCAGCGTGGCCTCTCCATGGGCTGCAGCTTTCTCAGGGCACATCCATCTGCTCTGGGGCTGCTGGTGGATCCATGGACACCCATGCAGTGGGAAAACCCTCATCACTACAATCAGGACAATCTCTGTTCAGTGCCTGTAGCACCTCACTGGCCTTGGTGTCTGCAGGGTTCTTTCTCTCATGTATTCTCTCTCCTCTCTCCAAGCTGCTTTTAGACAGCATTTCTTAGTCTTTCACAGACATGTTATTCCAGAGGTGCTGCTGCCTTCACTGATGAGCTCAGCTTTGGTCAGCAGCAGGTTCATCTTGGGGCCAGCTGGAACTGGCTCTGTCCAAGATGGGGGCACCAGAAATTCCCACTGACCCAAACCTCTACACTTAAACCAAACACACCTACTCATAATGTTTTCAGTTTCTGTGATACTTCTCTTAAAGTCCTGCCCAAGTGTAGCCAGTCTACCTTTCTACTAACACCCTTTGTCAGTTGTCTCTTGGTTCTTTAAAAGGTCCTAGGCCTTTCAAATTTAGTCACCCATAGAAAACAGTTCATTTAACAACACTCCCCCCACCACTCCAGAAAAAAAACAAACTGCCTCTTCCCCAAAAAAAAAAAAAACCAAACAAACAAGAAGCAAAATTCTAGTCCTATTAACTGCAGAGAGAAAAAATATTGAACATAAAATTTCAGGTGATAATGAAAATAAACAACCAGTAATATTAAGCTAGACATGTTAGCTGATGACCTGCCCCAAAATCTTCAAAGTTCAACTCTGGCATCCTATCTGTCTTCTTTCTATATTTCCTACATTGCCTACAAATGATTACAAAAAGTAGCAAGTTGTGAAGAGAAAATGGTCTTGGGATATCAAGAGGTCATAAAGGAAAGAAAAACATTTGAGAGTTTAAATTTCTGCTTTAGAAATGATAATTCAAGATCTCTCACTAAATCAGGACAATTACACCTTTCCCTCTAAAAAAGCAGAACCTTCAATTCACAGACTGATCGAATAGCTTAGGAAAAGACAGATGGTGTTCTCTGCTGTTGCAGTTAATAATAGGCTGTCAAGCCTAAAAACAGTAAACAGCTCCAGCATCGAGGCCAGCAGGATTTCTTCTAAACCTCTGGATGCAAAACAAAGTGTGTCAGGGCAAGTGCCCTGCTTTCTCTCACTGGGCTGCTCCCCAGCTGCTGCCTGTTGGGGTGCTCCTTCTCCCTACAATTCCCATGGAGAGATGTGACCCCTTCACCACTTTGCTCCTATTGAGCTTTTTTGGAGCGTGAACGCAAAGAAGCTTATCCTTCCAGATCAGGAAAATTGCCTGGTTTTACCTCCATGACTCAGAAAGCCCTTAAGTCACAGATTAGTGTTGTGGCTCAAGGTAATGCAGAGGGTGTTTTTGGTGTTCACAGCCCACACGGGTGTGGGTACCTCTTATTTTTCATCAGTCATGCTCGACAGCACTAGGCCCACCCTGATACTCATAAGTGACTTTTTGGTCGGGTGAAGAGCATGTTCACCTCTTCGTACAGTGCAAAACCCAGAGGTGTGTTGGAACAGAGTGAAGATTTAAGGGGAAGAAGCTTTGTATTCTTTTTATTTGTGCTCTGGAAATTACAGATGCATCCCCCAACCTTCACCTGTATCACCTGTGCAGGTTTACACCTCTCCAACTGTGTGCTGTATCACACTGGGAACATACAGCACAGTGGAAAGCACCATTCTTCCCACCCTTGGAGAACTGAGCTTTGGTGAACTTCATAAAACCAGTAAACTGCTGTAATGTAACACAGGCTGGATTAACAGCACGGAAAAATGCTGCTCTAGATTAAAATGCTCTTCAGAGCTGCACATTTCTCCTTCCTCAGGGGTGTAAAAGTGCTTGTCTGGTGCTACTGTGACATTGTTTGGGACCTTCATGTAATGCTGACTTAATAGGTGGTTTTCATTCTAAGTCTGTCCTGTTCAAACAAACAATTAGGACATGGGGAAAGATACCCAACTGAAAATAAAAATAATGTAAATCTGGTGGGCTGTGTTGGAGTAAGGCAAGGATGAAACAGCTCTGTCACTGCACCAGCAAGTTCATCACTTCTTTTGAGGCCTCCCCAGATCTAACCATGTCTCCCTTTCCACCTAGTCCATGGGCAGACCTCCCCAACCACAAATCCAGGAGGAAGGATGTGACAATCTGCTCCACCTCAGCCTAAAGGCCTGCACACAGAGCAGAGCAGCTCACTGTGTCTTGGCTGTACTCAAATGCACTTCCTCTTTGATACATTTCTATTTCAGTATTTCATTGCTATTTTCTGTTCAAAGAGTAGCAGAATAAAACGTGGCACTTGGAATGCACGACGGAAAAAGAATCCAAACCAAAAAAGATCCTTAAAATGGACAAACCCAACATCAGTATTAAAAATCTCTATGTGTAAAGGTTCTTACCTTTTTGATGCAGATTTAAATGGAAAATATTTCACATAAATGAGTGTGGGTCTTCTTTTGTCATTCAGGTGACAGAACATTCTCTTTTATGTGTAAGTCAGATTTCCTTGCTCTGGTATTTGAAGTTACCACTGTCTCATAATCACCCTGATAAATGCAGTATCTTGCTAGAAAAATCATGTCACTGAATCATTAAGGTTGGGAAAGATCTCTGAGATCATCACATCCAACCTTTGACCAATCACCACATTTTCCACCAAACCAGAGCACTGAGTGCCATGTCCAGTTGTTCCTTGGACACCTTCAGGGATGGCAACTCTGCCACCGCCCTGGGCAGTGTATTCCAATGCTTAACAACCCTTTCCATGAAGGAATTCCTCCTGATGTCCCACCTGAATCTTCCCTGGCACAGCTTGAGGCCATTTCTTGTCCCATTGCTGTTGCTCCTTGTCTGGGAGAAGAGACAGACTCCCACCTGGATACAAACCTCTTTCCAGGCATTTGTAGAGAGTGATAAGTCCTGCCCTGAGCCTCCTTTTCACCAGAACCAATCTGTTGAATCTCCTAGGACTGTTTTTGAGGTTATACAACCCAAGGGAGGTGCACGTGTCAGTATGACTGGTGTGCTTACAGCAGGATTAAGAGCTACCCTAGACAAGTCCCAAAAAACTCCTGACACAACAGGAGCACCTCATCTCCCACCAAAGCCAGTCTGAGTCTCAGCAGATGGCTTTGGATGCAAGGGAAAGGGAAGCCAACACTTCAATCTGAAAGGAATGATTGCATATATCTGCATCTTAGGGCAGGATTATCCTTCTTGTGCACACGTGGTCCAAGGCATGCCTGTAAAAAACCACAGAGAGGAACAATTTTTGAGCACTGCAGAAGGAAAGCAAGCAGACTCAAGCATTAGAAATGTCTGTCCACCAAAGTGCTATAACAAGTCATCTGTCCCATAACCAAAGGGCAAGAGGAGACTGTGAAGGCACAGCCAGGCACCAGTCCCAGCCTTAACCTCAGCTCTGCAGGCATGTCATGTGAGGAGCCTAAGCCAGACCTCACCCCAGATGCTGATTGCAGGAGCTTTGTAGCCAGGAAAGGGAAATGCCTGAGGTTGTACAAATGCTCCAAAAGAGCCATGTAAATATTTTATTCAAGGAGGCACACACCTTGCCTGGGCCAGGAGGTCTGGATTTGGCAGTCAGTAACTACAGCCTTTCACTATTTCTCTCTCTCTGGCATGCTCTGACATGATGGGATAGTAGAGAAGCCCCATTTCTGTGCTCAAGCAAAGCAGGAGACACACAACATCATCCACTAACAGCATCCAGAGCTCCACAAAAAGTATGCTTTACGCCAGATCTCCAAAGAAGTGAGAGGGCAAATATTTCTTGTGCTGTCTGAGTTGTTCTCAGCACCCTCCTCACCACAACGGCCTGGTGTGAGAGAAATAATTATACTCTTCAATGTGGGAAGACAAGGCAAGGCAAGGCAGAAAATGGGAGGGGAGGAGGGGATGGTGAACAGTCACACAGATATGTAATACAGCCCCAGTTCTATCCAGGACTTGCCCAGGAACCTTGAGCTTTATCTCAAGCAGCATCTTGAGGATCACCAGCTGCCAGAGATGGTTCATCTACACCATCTTCTGTGTCAGAACTGTCTAAGTGCCTGACAAGTGACAGGTCTTTTTGCAAGGCACCAAGCCTCTCCAGCTGCCAACTCTGCTATTTGGACACCAAGGTGAATTATGAACACAGTCGTCCTGAGGTGACGTCCCTACCAGTGCTCAGGCTTCATTATCCATCTTCATTGGTAGAGGAGGACAAAACCTGGAAATTTATTTTTTTTAAATGCCCACAGGTTGTTGACTGATTCATTCAAAGTAATGGGTTTTTTTCAGTCAGTCCAATTATTTTCACGAGTGGCTACTCCAAGAGTTAAAGTTCCTGAGATCTATGGGCTTGGTAGGCTGAGGAAAAGTGAGTTGCCTCTCCAAACTGTTTTCCCAAGCTTTTATGACCCACAGGACAAAAAGGGAGTGAGCATGGTCTGACCCGAGGGGTTTAAGTCTGGAACTGAGGGATTGTTTGATTCCTGGAAAGGAAGCTCCCACACAGATGCCAAGTGCTCTGAGGATGGTGGTGGCACATCACATGGAAATTACAACAAAGCAAAGGGAGCAACAAAACAAAGGGGACAGGGATTAAAACCAAAGAAAATGGAGATTCCCAGTGTCTTAATCACAAGTTTAACATCTGCGTTATTATTTTCTATTTCTCAGGCAGCAAGCCTTGACCCAGATGGGGTTCCTCCTCCCAGTGCCATTTGTGTACTGGGAGTGAGAGGCTCAGAGAGCAGGGCTGTCCTGGTTCCTCCTGCACTCTCTGGGCACTGTTCCTGTGGCCTCTGGACTGTGTGAGGAGGCCAGGTGGTGGACCCGAGGTCACAGTGGGGTGGTGGATGGAGCTGGGTAAAGGACAGGAAAAGGCACAGGCCAGTGTAGGGTAAGAAGGGATGCCAGACAATGGCTCTGGTGACAAAAATAGGAGGCAGCCCTGCACTGTTGGCACTTTTTGATTCCAGAGGTAGGCAGGGGAAATTGCTTCAGGAAAGCCTCTCTTCCATATGAGATTTCCTCCTACCACTTCTTCATGATCCTGTCCTGTGGTGGCATGATCTGCACAGGTTGAAGAGGAAAGGAGGGACAGACAGAATAGCTTCTAAAACAACCAGAATAAAACTTGGGGAGTTCAGTAAGTGCCTTCTAATTTTGGTCCTTTAGAAAAAAAGATCCAAAGGATGCAAAGGGGAGATTTTCAAAGCCCGTGAGTGTCAGGATAACTTTGTTCTCCCTGAATCCAGCAGGAATTTTATTCCTGATTACCAATGGGACCAGAATAAAGTCGGGACTGAGGAAACCCCACCTTTACAGAGGACTATTGTTCCTTTCCTCCAGAGCTGGGCAGAGGCATGTTTCCAATGATCAGCAAGAAAGCCTTCATTTAATGTCAGCCAAAGGGGGGAAAGTGTTAGAAACCTCACAGACACCCTGGGATGTGGCACCGAAACAGGAGGCTGTGCTGAGGCAAGGATGAAAAGACAAACCAGGCAAAGGCAGCGTTCACATGGACTCTGACAAAGAAAGACTGGAGGGAAAGAGGGAACAGGAAAGCTTTGGGAACAAAATTATGGACTCTGCTCCTACCCAAGCTGAAACAAATGCTGCTGTAGTCCTCGATAACTGAGTGTATCTCCCCTGGAGTAAAACTGGGAAGGGCATGAAGACTTGCCCTTTTTTATTTAGCACAAGGGACTGTATTTATGCACTTAGCAGGTGTATGAATCTGGGCAATGTGGATCTGAGTGCAGCAAACAAGGAAACAAAAAAATAAAACCCAAGAAGTGCCCATTACCACACCAAAACAATGACCACAGTAAGACCAAATTGTATATACCTTCTGAGACAACAGTGACACTCTCTGTCTGACTTCACCTCTATTGCTATAAGGCATCCACAGTCCTCCTCCTTTAGGTCATCACTTCAACACTAACAATGAACAGTAATTAAAAAAAAATAAAGACTAGAGAAGAAAATGCACTGCTTGCCTGTTTCTTTTATATTTGTAGTGGTGAATAGACCTCTAGTGGCAACAGCAAAAATATCAAATCAAGTATAAATAACTTCTTGGGTAAGAAAATACAGTGTAGATAAAAAACATCTAAAAAAAAGTTTAAAATGAGGAACAGGCAATTTGAGTAATCAAACATAAAATTGTTTTGCTTGTGGATAACTATGTCATCATTATCTCTATGTGTCATTAGCCTTCCAGTTTTCTTTGCTGGTTTTGCCAAAGCAAATAATAGTGTTAGCTGTGAAAAACAGTAAAGATTCCTCCTCATAGCTGCAATTAATTTTGAATGATTTTTAAAGAAATAATTAGTTACTTTTTTTTTTTTTTTTGGTGCAATTTCATCAGTAGATTATCTTTTTTCCTTTAAGCAGGAATTTTTACCTTTGAAACAGGAATGAGTTTGAAACTTTGCAGAAGATCAGTAAAGACTAAAGTCCCATTCAGGACGGTGGGTTAAAGACTCTTACCTCCAGCTAGATCTTCTCGACAGTTATTGCAATTATACATTATTTTCTTGTTAGGATTGGGATTGACCCATGGCTTCATCTTTTTTTATGGCACTTTGAATATAGGCAGTTTTTCACAAAAGCAAATCAGAAAATTAAAATATTAAATCCTATTAATTTTCAATAAATCATTAAGTTGCTGAGAGGTTAAGTTAGCTTTGAAAGTGACAGTGAGGCAGCTGAGATTTTCTGTTTAAACCTCCAGCTGTCAAAAGCCCACATTTGGCAACTGTAGAAGAAACACAAGTAATAAAAAAGTACTGTTACAGCAAGGGCTTGTGGGGATCTCAGGAGGGAAGGCAGAATGAAAAGCAAATACGAGGGAAAGATGTAGAAAGATAACTCAATGGAAATGTAAATACAACTATACATACACACGAGTACTCTAAATAAAAGCGTCATTTTGTGCCAATTTGGCTGTAGGCCAAGGCATATTGTCTGTCACTAGTATGAACCACAGGCTTCTGTTTTGCTTGAAAACAACACTTGAGGCTCAGGTTACAAGCTGCCTCACACCTATTAGCAGCAAAAAGCTTGTGCACAGGGCTCTCTGACCCATAGTGGGCTGGTGTCTTCACAAGTGTCTGGACCCGGTCTCCTCCCCACCCTGCTTGTTAATGGAGCTGGAACAGGGAGAATAAAGGGAGAATCAGGACCCCAGGGCATTGTGGACAGCAGTGCAGAGGGGTGTAGACCACAGGAGAGCCCTCATCACTGCTCCTTCACGTTCTCTCCCTCAAGGTCTCAGCCTGTGTTTGTGACATCTTCTGTTTGTCTGCAGATGCCAGAGGTTTTAGTTCTGGTATTGACCTCAAAATACAGATCACCACCCGAAATAAGGCTCCTTTGTGCTACCAAAGCAGCACAAATCAGCCACCAAATAACAGAAGGATGAGCCCAGTTTACTAAATGAGGTCCTATGAGGAGTCCTATTGCAGCATGAACAAGTCTTGAAGAAACTGTAATGAGCTCAGGTCTGCATCACACTGCTGTGCCTCCACAGCAGGGTCTGACTCCCTCATGCCTTTCACTTTCCTTTCACTTTCATTGGAATGGAGCAGGGGCAATATTCCTTTTTTCAAGGTGAGAACTGCTGGACTAAAGAACCAAAGAGCTGAGGTGGAACACCCACACAAGTAGAGCAAAGAGCTGAGCTGAGGTGTTGGGGTTTTCCCTGCTCTTCCAGTGCCACCATCCTCTCCAAAGCTCACCCCAACAGGAGACAGACATGCATCAGCCACCTGCAGTGTAAGCACCTCCACTTGCAGCAGGATTAAACAGCCACCCACAGGTCCTCAAACCAGAGAGTGGCTACTGGGAATAATATTTACATGCTTGAATTGCAGACAGACTCCTGCAGAGTGTCCTTTCACAAGAGGGGAGATTTGATGGTGATGCCCCTGTCCATGCCCAGTGAAGTGCATGAGCTGGATCTCCTGTGGCATGAGGATCAACATTTAAAGTGAGTAAGTATCTGATTCTCCCCGTGCTTTTACTTCAGTTCATCTGTGTACACAGGGAGTCAGGCCACAGTTTCATTTTAGAGAGGCCAGGTTGTCTTTGAGTCTAGAAAGAACTAGAACTCTCCTTCTTTAATTTTTTTCCCCTGAGGAGCATAAATGCAGAGAGTGTATCTTTATCTTCTTGCCCTCTAAAATTTCCAATTTTTTTTGGTGTGTCTTTTCTGCTGGAAGTTAATATCAAACTTGTCATCCTTGTTGGTGTCTTCACCCAGGCAATATCTAGTGGCAGAGCAGGCAGTACCAAAGAACAGGCACCCCAGCTCAGCTCCAGCTGCAGTGCATGCTGCTCTTCTCTTCAGTGGGGACTTCCCTTTTTTTGACCCCTTTTCACTACTCACACAGCATGGAGGGGTGTGAGTGAAGCACACGTCTCCTGAGGGATGGGGAGGTCCCTCTGCAGGTGCAGGACTGCCTGTGAGCCAAAGCAAGACTTCCTCCTCCTTGCTGAGAGGCATCTCTGCCTCAAGGAGGAGGCATCTGCTCTCATGGGGCGGCTGGAGGTGTCTGGGGTTCTTCTCTGTCCACCTCTGCACCTCTGTACAGCTGGAGCAGCTCACAGTGCCTGTGGTCATATTGCACAAGTTCCAGGACTGGCACTCAGCTGGACTTCAGTTCTTCCTGAGCCTGCATACATACACTCTGTGGTTGGTCTCCTGTCTTGCTTACTGCTCAAGCAACAGCAAAAATAGGTCCCCCACATTTTTTGTGCATGTTTATTTGGTTAACTGCTAGTGGATCACTGAAAAGGAAATACTAGCATGTTCAGGCTTAACTTTAGATAAAAACTCCCTCTTTGACCTCAGGGGAATGTCAGCCAGGGAGATGCCACACTCTGAAGGCTGCTGTTCTTCTTCACCTTCCTTCTAAGTGTATCACTATTGATTAAACAATAGAGTGAGGCAGCCCAGATGGTCCTTGAACAGGGAACAGTGGCCTCCTCATGCTCTGCCCATGCACAATGCTCTCCATCCCTGAATGAACTCGAGGCAGAGCTGTGGGTAAGTGCTCTACAGAGCTGGATTTCGCTCTGAGAGCACTTCGCAGACTCAAGTTTTGAGCCCAGATCCAGGTGTCATAGTACAGAACTGGCAGCTGGAGGCTTCCCCTTTCACAAAACCAAGAGAATGGACCAGCTGGATGGAAAGAGCAGAATGAGAACAAGCACTTGCTGATGTCTTTTAGGAAGTTTCTTCATTGGGTAGGTGGTCTCCTAGCAGAATGAATCTTCCAGGAGCTAATTATCTCCACTCTCACCCTCATGCAAAGTGGGAATGCCACAGTGCTGTGGGAGGTAGTGGGGTTCTACTCAATCAGAGCAGCTTAAAATGTAACTCACTATGAAAGAAGCTCTTTTTGGAGGAAAAGAGAAAGACCAAACAATAGAAAGCCTACTTTTGGCCCACTACTACCTAAACATCACACTGTGATTTCTCATATCAGAGTGATGCCTATTACCAAAGCTCTTTCTGCTCATGAATGTGCTTTTGAAACTCAAGTGTCAGCTGAAAATAAATGTTTTCATTCAAACCTGAAGATTTGATTGTTTCTAAATGAGTTTTCTTTTCCCCACTACTTTTTGCTTTATAAGGCAACAGTTGGAGAAAAAAAAACAAACAAATGAAACAAACAAAAAATGAAACAAACAAACAAAAAAACCCAAAGAAAATAAAAGATATCTTTAAAAAAATGTCACATGGCCACTAGAACTAAAATAAGTGTAAAGGCACATTTTTTCATGAAGTTCCATGCCTATTAATCTGTATGATAGATAAGACACCACAAATTTTGGCATCTCTTATCCTCTCCCTGTCTTTAACCCTACAGCTTATGGCATATCCTAAAATACACACAGAGGAGCTGCAGATTCAACAGTGATGCAGGAGGATAAGCCCTACTGAATGTCAATGACAGCTCAGAAACCAAAACCTTCTGCAGTGTTTTTAAACCTTGATTAAAATCTGCAACGACTTGAGCAAAAATGCTATTTGTAAACCTTATGTGGCCCTCTACACTTCAGAAATGCAGTTGTAACAACATGAGAAAGCAACCCCTCATTTCTCAGTATGTGTTGTCTGGCAGTGTATCCATTGCACAGTGCAAAAATGTCAAACATCATTGTAGAGGTGGTGGTGTCAGACACATCTGATACCCCAAATGGGCTTCTGAGGCCTGTCCTGGTTTTCAGCTTCTCCAGAGGTGTTCTAAAGAATTAAGGAAAGAGGCTACCAAAACCCTTGGAGGAGACACCCTTTTTTGTGCTTGTTTGCTGATAAAAGTTTACTAAACCCTCTAGTGTTAATAAGCTATTAAAGATCATGTTTGCACAGTAATAATACTTAAAATATCACCAGTGGGAATCTGGCCCTGTGTGAACAAATCCTTGTATGACAATTAATGTAGTAGTGAGATTTGCTCCTAGAAACAATTAAGATATAATTGGATGAGTTGATCCAGAAAGCATATGGTTTATTTATAAAAGAGGCGGAGGTGGAAGAAGCAACTACTTTCAACAAATTAGACCATGAGAAAAGACTACATTGTTGCACTCTAATTAATTGAACTCTTTAACATCTACATTTAATTTAGTTTTTATCACAGCAAGAAAATTGCCTAATCATATGATTTCACAGCCTCATTTTCACCTCCACAGCTCCTTCTGTGGTCAGATGATGTCACCCTCAAAGAGATAGCAAAGAAACCCCCCATTTGCTGCATGCAGCTATGCCACCTCTGCCTCCCTTCTCCTTGGGGCCTTGTTTCTTGGGGTCAGCTTCTCCTATCTCTGAAATGAGTGAATGTAAGTTAGAGCTCATCACGTGGTGGCTGCAAGTATGGTTTGGCAGCGCACAAGGGAGCTGGAGCTGTTGGACATAACTCAAGAGACACCTGGGGGACAGCCAGCTACCAGATTACACACTAAGCCTTCCTCCTCTCTGCCTGGACAAAAGTTGTCTCCAAAAAGCTGACAGGAAGAATATCCCGGGGATTAACCTGCTCTTCTGGGAGAGAACCCATTCCACCTCCTTTGCTAACCTACAGCCATCCCTCCTGACCAGGGCTGGATTCACAGATTGCCTTCTGTCTGTGGACTGTAAAGTAAGATGATCATGAAATCCCAAGTTAGATTAAAACTATGTCAGTTTTGGCCCGGTCAATTATGTGATTTTCTTGTTAATTAAATAGTAATATTAATTAATTTAATTAATAAATATTAACTATAATTTTATTTATTAAATTAAGGCAAAGCATTTCACTTTTACCAGAAGTTTCCAAGATTTAAAAAATAAATAAATAAAGATTGAAAGAAAGCTCATCATGTGCACAAATTCTACTATAAAAACACAAGAATACAGGTAAGGTGTCTAAGGTGCCTTAGATAATTTGTTTCAGGATAGAGTATATCCTGGAAGAAGGGGGAGGAGGTCCAATGAGAACACCTGCAGTTCCAATGTGGGGAGGTTGCTGATGTGCAGAGACAGTTCTGAAACATGGCTATGGAATGAAAAGTGCTGTTCTTAAAAACCTCCCAGACTTCCTCCCACCTGTGCTTGGACCTCTTCAGCTTAGAGAAAAGTCTTCGCTTTTGGGCTTGGTGGTTATTCAAAGTTGAGAAGGACCATTATCACTCTAAGAGCACTCCTGCTCTTGCAAGAGAACCAGCAATCAAACAGTACCCCAAATCCGAATAAATAAGGGTCTGAAACTTAAAAGTAGCATCCTCTGAGAAAAACAAGATGAGCTCCCAACACCTGGAAAAATCTTTCTGTTCATGATGGGCAGAAAATACCCAGATTTGAAGAAATTCCCTTTTCTTTGTTGTCCTCTCCACTGCAGGAAAATAAACCAGCACCATGCGATGTTGGGTACACACCTCTGTAGTGGATCTGAGCAACTTCCTCCACCTCAGTCAGCATGGGCTGCTTCTGTCGACAGTGCATCGGGCTGGAAACTACTGGAAGGTGTAGACTACACTCAGGCTGTGCTGATTTTGGATGACTGGTGTCTCCTGGTCCCTGGCTGGGTGTCAGGAGAGCAGCCAGCGGTGAGAACAGGAGTGCGCTTTGCTGTTGGGCACATCAGCTCCTGCCTGCTGGATCCAAAGCAGCTTTCCCCATTGGAAGTAGCACGTACTGTCTCAGTCCTTAGGGCAGACTAAACAAAGCTTTGGATTGCTGCAAACAAAAGGTTAGGCAGAGTCGATTTGTGGTTTATCCTCCAGGTATCTTTAAGCTCTTCTTCCAGCTGTGCTGGGTACGACACAATGAGGTTATGCAGATTTAGCCATGCTGGCACCAAGCATTTTTCCCAAGCAACAGCACCACTTACAGTTTCAATGCTGTTTTCCAGCCTGGGTTGTTTCAGAGAACAGAAATCTTGCCTTCTACTTGCTCTCCAAGGAAAGCTAGTTGCAATCCCAGACAAATTACAGCATACACCAAAAATCTGGCCCTTGAAACACACCTGAGTGCATGCAAAATAAACTTAAATGAGTCCATATCCAACTGGTGATCAGGGTTTAATCAGTATTGCATGAGGAAAAGAAATTCTGTAATGAAATATATACTTCGAAGCTGAATCAGCCACACAACCTCAGACTGGCAGGGTAAACTATATTTACAACTCCCTGCATTCTGTTAAAAAGGTGAGATAAAACAGGTCCCACAATTGAAGAAGTTCTGAACTTGAGTAAACTATCCTGAAAAAGTTGGAGGTTTCTTATATAACAAAGCAGCAGGTAAAAGAATCAGTAATAAATAGGTGTCTAAGCCCATATCTTTGGCTGGTAGAACATGCAGACACATCCATTATCACCTTTTCCCTTTTTATATGAGCCCTTCCACCTCTGGCTGTTGCAGTAAGAATGGATTCAAGAATCAAAGGAATTCACAGGAGTGGTGGGGAACACAGAACCCTCTATAATGCGTATGAAATACCTGTGGTAACAGATAGTCTTGGGCAGTCTGTGTAATTAATGGTGAATATTACAGGAAGTTTTGGGTCACTGTCAAGCAGTAAAATACAGTGAAGGAATACTATTAAAGTTCTGTCCCTTTTCGATGCCGAGTGAGTCACTGTACTCTGGCAGTCAGTGAAAGTCACATTCCTGATTATATTGCTTGGTGAAGAAGAGATTCCTGATGTCTTTAGCAAGTTTGGTTAGACCCAGATTCAGCGTGAAACCTCAGCCATAAAGCAGTTCTGAGTCTAAACTCTGCCCCCTTTCCTTACACATATCTCTGATGTGATGCACTGCTGAAATTGCATTTTCCTGCACGAGGCAGAACTGAGACTTCTTTATGTGCTTGCTTTTAGCAAGACATTTTTCTGTGAAACAGAGATTACCTTGGCATAATAAAAAGTCAATTTGCAACAATATTCAGATAAAGACTGTTCACCATTTTTTATTCAATGCTTTTATTGATTTGAGGGACTTGAAAGCGTGTTCATTAGTTGTAGAAGGTAAATGAGAGGGCCTGTGCGCTTTGTAAAATGGGCTGAGAACTCAATCTGTTCTTGACAAAATGGGAAATTAGCCTGAGAAAAGGATTAGGAAAGTAACTTAATTGTCTTTAAAAAAAATTAAAGACAATCAGGCAGGAATAATCAATTGTGTAAATACAGTATAAAAATACCTGGGGAGTTAGAGCTAATCATGAATTAATTGTAAGCCAGGAGTGACCTAGACAATGTATGCAACTGTAAATGCAGCTGTTAATGTCGAACACACCTGAAGTCATCCCTCTGATTCTTCACACTGGTAAGACTTTAGATGCATTTACCTATTTGGCCATTTTGGGGCACCAGGTTTCAGAAAAAATGGGAGTCAGTTGCAGTCAATGCGGAGGGGAGTGACAGCGTGAAACCCTGACCCTCAAAGACGGGCTCAAAACCTCAAAGACCCAGCTCGGAGGACAGCAAAGGGAGGTATGAGGGCTGTCCCCAAATGAGTACCAGGCTGCTCTGATGAAGAAGGGAATAAATAGCTTTCCATTTCCATTGCAGATGGGACACAAAATTACACTGTCAATTGCAGGAAAAGGTCGTTTAGCTGTGACTTCGGGGAAACAAACATTGAGGCAGCTGGAATACCTGAGCCCTGGGGTATGTGCATCACACCTCCACCCCTGCAGAGATCGAAGAAGAGATTAGACAAACATCCATCGTGGATAACTCGGGCAAGGCTAAACCAGCCTTGGGGCACGGCGATGGAGTAGATATCTCTTCCAGGTCTGTGTTCTCTGGTTACCTGTTGACAAATTGACTCTTTAAATAAAAGCACCCTCATCAGTGAATTATTTTATATTTCCCTGTGTGAATGGGTTAGTGGTGCTGGAATGAACATCTCAGGCTGGTTTGTGGATTTGACACTGCAGATGGTCTGAGAGCAGGGTTTTCCAGCCATCTGGTCACTGTGAGCATGTCCCTTGTCTGCTGAGTGACACAGCTGAGGGTGGTGGCCTCAGAGCAAGATTGATGCTCACCATGGATAAGGCAGAGGTATCCTGAAATCTCCAGGACGCATCTCATGGTGACATTATTTCTGTTTAATGAGTTCCTCAGTGTCACCTCAATCCACAGCAGACCTGAAAGTAAGGGAGGAGACTTGCTGTGAGTTTCTGAGCCGGCCAGTCTCAGCTGCAATAAGCCAAGCATTCCCAGTCCTGAAGTACCACGTCTTATCTGGTACCAGGCATCTCCTCAAGCAGTAGCTGGCCACATGCTCTCCAACTCTATTTACTCAGGTAGAACTTGAAAACCTCAGCGTAAACGCATTTGGAAAGATCACACTCCTCTCAGCCCTTCGGGGACAAAGGTTTACCTGAAGGTAGAACTCCAAATTCCACTTGTATTCTGTAGACGTTAAGGTATGACTAATTAGCCCTTATTCCCCTCCCTAAATACCCTCACATGATTCAACTCCTACTCCTGGTTTTTGTGAATTTAGTAACTGGGAGTGCCCAACTAGGAAATGACTGTCTTGCTTGCCAATTGCAGGGAAATCAGTGTGAAATCAACAGTTCGAAGCCCTGCGGATTGTGTTCCTGAAATGGATCATTTCCTCTGTGCTGAGCGTTCAGATGCAAGACCACAAAAGCCAATTTAGATAAGAGGGAACTTTACAGCAAGGGCCCTGTGATAAAAGGATCCAGAAACCAGTGCTGAGGAGACAAGAGCAGGGTCAGAAGAAGGCGTGGGTAGGTGGAATTTCCTGGTTTACACACACACACAAAACAAAACAGCAGCCAGAAACCTACAAAACCTATGGCTTACCTCAAAGCTGATAACCACTTTTACTACTCCTTAGGCAACAGGAGGGAGGCATGCACACATTGTATGGAAGGACAGCAAACCATCACCCTATCCAAAGGCATTGCTGCTAATGGAATGACACCTATCCACACCAGTAGTTGTGGTGGGTTTAAGGACTTCGTCGGATTTGTGGCGATTGTTGGATAGGAAAGCTTCTGTTTCACTCATCAGTCTGGGCGGATAAGGGCCCACATCCTTAGCTGCTGTCCAAACCCGTGATTGTCTATACAGATACACTTCCCCAAAACAAAGCTTAACTGCCTGCCAGCAAAGTTCCTTCACTCTAATTTTGGACTAGAGATAGGAGAAACATTCCCAACAATGTTGCTGTGGCACTTGGATCAAAAGGAAAGCTACCAGGAAAAAGATAATGAAGAATTAAACAGTTGTGGGGTTTTTTTGTTTTGTTTTGGGTTTTTTGTTTGTTTTGTTTTTGTTTGTTTTGTTTTTTTGTTTTTGTTTTGTTTTATTTTTCTCTAGGGTTTCTTATTTCTCCATATACCTTTGTCTCATGGCCTGACAGGCTGTAGTTAGAATATGCTTTGTCTTGGTTTATTTTGATTTCTTTAAGAAAAATATGGACAGGGGAAAAAACTCCAAACCACTAGCACAAAAAGAACAACAAACTTTCTGCTTTAGGATTTTCTTCAGAAAGAAACGTTTGTAGGAAACCACCTTTTTCAGTTCGACATGCAACAAGTCCTTCTTTCCCTTCAAGTACAGCATTTCTTTTGGTCAATTGTTGTCACATTCAAGCAACTATCAAGAACGACCCCAAAGGTATTATTTTTCCTTAGGAGTTCCAAAGCTTTGAAGTTCCTCTTATGCCACATGCGATAGGATCACAATTACTTCATTTCTCTGGCAATAGCACCTAGCAACCCAAACCATTCTGGCAGATGTTGTGCAAACATATAGGTCCATTTACACTATTCTGCAGTCAGCCTCTGAGCTCTCTGAGTTCCTTCTTTATTGTTGGCACTTATTTGCATAGCTGGTGAGTGTAACTATGCTACCTGCCTCTCAGACACCCTTGTCTCAGCCAGATCTCTCAGAGAGCTTCTCTAAGTATGAGCAAGCCAAGACTTGGTTGGATCACTCTCTTCAAACTGTCACATTCCCTGAGACAGTTTTTTGGTTTATTATTTTGTTCTTTTTTTCCTTGCCTCTGGGCAGCCCCTTTTCAAAACTGGAGGCACCAGATAGATGGGAAGAGCTCAGTTCTTTCTAAACACTTGCCCGTCAGTATGTCGTTTATATTCCCCTCACTTTTAGAAACCCTTCTCAGGGCTTTGTTTGCTTTTCAACTGCTGCCAAACATTGTCCAGATGGTCTTAATGTCACATCACTGTAGGTCTTTTATTTTCTAGTCTGTGCTCTGTTTTGTCCTTCCTTCTAAGCCAAAGTCTCCAAGACTATTTTTGGCCCCTTACTTCATTTCCCCTCCCTTCTGTCCATCAAGCTGGGTGAGTCACACTCATCTGTCCAGGAAACCTCATCTATTACCCCAATTGTTCTGGATTGAAAGGAGGAGAAGAACAGACACCTCCAGATGACATTGTTTGCAATGACAAAGTAGCTCACCAAGGGTTTAGGTAGTTAATACCAACTAGTCACTCCATGCAGACACACAACGCTGCCCTAGCAGCACTGACTGCACCTTCAGGAATGTGCTTTGGAGAGGGAGCATCTTGCCAGGACCCTGCAGCTATCACATGGTCCTGTATTTTTTAACAGTACCAGGAGGTCCAATTCTCACCTATACATGCATGCAGAAGGAACCCACGCCTGCCAACAGAAGTGTCCAAGCACAAACATTCAGCTGACATTGCTCCTCATGCACAGTAGATACAGGTGCACACAACTTTTGGATCTTAAATCCAGAACAAATGGACACTTTCCTTCAGCATTTTCTTTACCACCGTGATCATTAGAAACCTTCATTTCCTTCCTTTTTAGTTTTTCTCCCATGTTACAAGGAAGTATCTACCTTAAGTATAAATCCATCATAAGGATCCCTTTTCCACTTCTTCAGTCCCATTCTCAGGGAAAAAAAATTCTTCTGACTTCTTCCACTCCCTTTCAAATTCTGAGGACATTTTTAAAAGCCCACTGTATTTGTCATTGTCCTTCGTTTTGATGCTCTCCTGCCTGTTCAGTTTTAAAACTGATTCTTAGCTAAATATCCCAATGCCTCCGGAAGAAGCAGCTCATTCTTTGTAATGCAACCATCAGTATCAGCAAAAGTGAAGGCAAAGAAGTTATTTAAGCCTTGAAGAACAGCTATTCCTACCTTTCAGAGGCAGAAAACTAGAGAGGAGACTTGTGGGGTTTGGAAACAAGGCTGTGCATGGTGGTAACCCATTTGCAAGCCTTAGTTTAACACCACTACTCATTATAAGAGTGGAAGATAGTTCTGATTTAAAAAAAAAAAAAAAAAAAAGCAAAAAAGTCTCTGTTTTAACTCTGTTGAGGAAGGACAAGGTCAGGTAAATCTCTCACCAGTTTGCTATCAAGCTCCAAGTAACCTGTGCCACACTCCACCCATGGCCTCTATTAACAGAAATGTCAGCAACAATGAATAGTGTTCATCATTTGAAGTTGTTCCTACTCCAGAAACCCATTTATTGAGACAAAACAGAATAAAAAGATGTTGCAACTCTTCATTCAATGCAATCAATACAGTGTGAAACATACTCAGCACCTCATTGATGCCTTGTCATATTCTGGTGGGATGAACTGATGTGTCTTAGTGGAACCCTAATGCTCTGCAACAATAAATACTTGGAAGTCAGGGCCCATTTATGTAACTGGATGGTTTCTAGGAGGTGAACTTGGTGGTTTGCTCTGCCATCCAGTTCCAGCATTATGAAACCAGCTCAGAAACGCTGCATAACTTCCAATGCTTCCCAACATAAAACAAGCAGCAAGAAGTGCTGCAGCCAGCAAGTTAAAAAGGTGGTAAGGTGATGAGAGTCATAAGGTCTGCATACAGATTCATCTTTCTAAGGAAGGAAGCGTTCCCCTTTCAACAACAATAATAATAAAAAATAAAAAGGAAAAGGAAAAGAAATCTAGTTCACAGAAACCCCTGGCTGACCTGATTTTTCTAAAACCATCCAATTCCAAAAAATCCAAATCATTCAAGACCTCTGTGAAATCAGGGGAAATCTTGGGCTTTTTTTTTTTTTATTATTTCCAAGAGTAATATAATACAGCAAATACAAACAAAAAGATCTCTCCCACCCTGCCTAGTAATCTCCTGAGAGCCATCCCATACATCCTAACACAATGCTGTCAGGTGGATGATGGTATCAAATAGCATCAAGGTTAAAACCAATGCAATCCAGAGAATAATGATTTCAAATGTCCCCATCTGGGAAGTGGAAGGGTTCCTCCTTTATGGAAGGTATTCCTCCTCTATTTTTATGACTTTAGGAATATTTTTCATGCTGAGAAAATGAGAATGAAACTCTCAAAAGTCACCCTGCCTGCCCACCAGAAGATCTGGGTGGGATGTAACAGCTCCAGTGACAGGAACAGCATAGGAGCCATTCAAGACCATATTTAAAGCAGATATATATTTTACAAGATTTTAATTAAAGGAAATGCAAAAATAGAGTGGTGGGGTTTTTCTGCTTTTTTTTTTTGGTTTGGTTTAGTTTGGTTTCGTTTGGTTTTTTGTTTGTTTGGTTGGTTGGTTTTTGGTTTTGTTTTTTTTTTTTTTTTGTTTGTTTTTTTTTTTGGGGTTTTTTTTGTTTTTGTTGTTGTTTTTGGTTTTGTGGTTTTTTGTTTGGTTGGTTGGGGTTTTTTTGTTTTTGTTTGTTTGTTGTGTTGTGGTTTGTTTTTTTTTTTAATCTTTCCAATACCACTCCTATTTCTCACCAGATTGTGAGTGGTCAGGTGGGTACAGTGGCATAGACTTGGGGCTGCAGAAACCAAAATCCCCAGGCACAAAAATTGGCTTTGGACTTTTCACTCCCCCAGTCTGTAACACAGATTTCAATTCAGTTCTAGAAAGCAGAGCCAATGATCCCAACGACTTTAGTAACATCCTTGAACACCAGAAATTTTATACTGTTCCACTGTTTCATGCATCCTGGATCCTACCATCCTGGATTCTGTGCTGAGGCTGCAAGTAAGGATCAATATCAGTGCAGAGATGGTCAACAGAAAAAAGGCTCATATAGAGGGGAAAGTATACAGAGACAACAGAGCCACTGATCAACACAGGTCAGCCAGTGATCTCAGCAGTACAGTAGTAATTGACGTGCAGGAGTCTTTTGTTCATGGGCAAGTAGAAAAATCCGATTTTTGAGATGTTATGCACACTGAATAGGTAAAGTCAGAGCATGGCCTGGATAGACAAGCCTGATGAGAATCCCAAATTAAAAATGCTTATAAATACTTCTTCCTCCACCCCTATTATTACTGCTGTTATTGTAATTATTATTGTTGTTGTTATTATTTCACCAGTTCTAATGGTTACATTTATTCTCCATCTGTCAGACAGCTGCTGCAGAGCAGGGATCCTCTGTGTGTATACAGCTACTTTGGTGACCCGAGTAATTACAGAAGTACTTCATAGCTTTTTCCTCCCTAGACACCATGGAGATGACATCCTTGAGACAGCAGGATACGGGTTTGGTCTGTGACTGTGGATCATCACTAAATTGTTTCCTGAGCTCCTGTCGCCACCCTGTAAAGATTAATGTGAGTAGAATGGAAAGCAGAGTTTTCCTCTCAGACCTTTCACTTCTGCTGTTTTCAGAGGAGGATGAGCACATCCCACGTGGTCTCAGCACTTGAGGTACAGCACAGAAGGCTGGCAGGTGAGAAATGAGGGGCATGTCACTGTGTGTTGAGGCACAGGATCGGGAGGTCACCAGCAAACTGAGCGCACACACAGCACTTCTCCAGGCACTCCTGAGAACAGAGCCACACTCAGCAGGGCATAGCTGAGCCGTGGCCAGGGACATCTCCTGGTCAAGAGGCACACATTTCTGGGGAGGAGAACAAGCTGCAAGTGCTACCATTGTCATGCCGTGTGCTGAACCCTTCGTGCCAAGGAGCTCTCAGCCTCGGGAGGCAGCATTCACACATGGGCGAACCCACACTGCTCATTCCACTCCACACACAGACACTCAGCACTGCTACGTGAGGACACTCAGCTTGGCAGAAGTCTCAGCAGGTAGTCTATGCTTTTGAAATGGTGAGTGCAGTGAGCTCCTGGAGGATCCTCAGGTTTTTTGCTTCTCCAGATACTTGGAGCAACAACTCTCAGACCTTTGCAGGTTTGTGAGCCACAACTCATATCACTGCAGCCATGGTCAGAAACATTAAAGAGCTAGATTGAGCTGCCTGTTTGTAGAAGAACACCTGAGCACCTTCCAAAATGCTCCAGGCTGGCTCACTTTGTCCCTGGAATCAAAGGATGGAATTTCAAAGAGCCCAGTCATGCAAATCTGCACCTCTGCATATTCCACAGGGCAGCAAAGAGTGGTGTGTGCTTCTGGCCAGGTCCTTAGGGGCACAAAGGGAAGTAAATCCATCAGTCATTGGAGAGGTGCTGATTTATTCCAGTGGAAGAGCTGATGCCTTGGGGGAAACTTCACAAATGTTTTAGTCCCACATTCCAGTCCACCAGGAAGTTTCTCTTGCAGAGACACTGCAAGATGTGTATGTGTGCACGGTGAAGGCAGCAAAGGTTTGGGGGTTTCTTTCTTGTTTTGTTTTGGTTCTGTTTTTTTATTTTTTATTTTTTCTGCAACTGGAAGGGAATAGCTTTACCCAGGCTCCTTAAAGGACTGTATGACAGCTATTCAAACACTAGATCTTTCCCATCTTCTAAAAGTTCCATTCTCTGGTGTCCCTATCTTTCCACTTTTACGGCCCCCACTAAGCCTGTCCTTGCAGGGCACTCCCCTTTCCCACTTCTCCATGCCCAGTTGATCTTCCTAACATTGTGTCCTGCACCATCTACATGCCACATCTCTGTCATGCAGCACCCGTCCTTGCAATGCCTCAGAACATGATATGGAACAAAAAGTGCCTCAGCTTCCCTCATCAGAGATGAGCAGCTTCATTGTTTCTGCCATAGGCTGGGAAATACCCAGGAGGTGTCCTTCCATTGCATTTTCTCTTTTTCCAAAACCTGCTAAATAATGCTTTGGGAGTTTTATTGTATTTATTCAGTCTTCCTAGAGATAATTTGACAGAAGTCATAACCTTCTTTTTCTGCACCGGTATGAAGTGCTAGAGGGTCCAAGAGTGGACCAGTGTGGGTGAGGAAGGACATGCTGACAAAACTTCTGGGTCTTTTGCAGTCTCCTTTACACAGAGGAACAGACTTCAAATGTGCAGTTGAGCAAAATAGGTCTTACTGTAAGAAAGGGAGCATTTGAGGCATCATGTGAACCTCAACCTTTCCTAAACTAAGAAAAACCTGTAACAAGACTCTGCTTAACAAGAAAAAGAATACTGAACAAGTGTAAGTCCACTGAGAATTGAAAACTATTTATTGCCTGGGTTATACCTCTGGCAAGGCACAGGCAGAAGAAGAGACTCCAATTTTCAGGGAGGAGCTGGTGGTAGGACACCACAGGGAAAGAAGACAACTACTGTGGGACTCTTGCAAGTCTAAAGGGTTGCTCCAGCTTCCTGACACCGAGGGTGTTTTTCATCAGGACTGTGTGAAGTGCGTGCCCTTCTTTAGGATCCAGTTAGTGCAACTCCCTGGTATGCCTCCTGTGCTTCAGAAGGTGAGAAACCGAGACCAATGAGGTCATGGAAAAACACCAGGGAAATATTGCCTGACATGATCTGCCTTTCCTCAGCCTGTGCTGTTTCTGTAATCCTGACCTCATCCTTTTCTCCGGTGTCCAGAGTGGATCCAGAGATGGTAACTGAAGCTTGTCATCTCAGTTGCCTGCCCCTTTACCAAGCTTCAGAGGAGCTGTCAGGATGAAGGCACTGCCTCCTGCCTCCCTGCTGCTGTGGCTGAGATGCAAACAGCCTTTAAAGCCCCCTTCCCCCTGCACTTCTGCTCCAGGTCCACAGGGATGAGATAACATGGCTTTAATCTCTCCTGTTCACTGTGCTCCCAGCAGACACCCTTGCCCTCTGCACTGGGTTTAATAGAAACTGGAGAACAGGGATTCCTGCTTCAGAGTGTCTTGTTAATTAAGTGTCCAGATGTTAAAGGGTATCGAGTGTCCTCTGTGCTGACACAGGTGGATTTGTTGGACCCAGTGAAACAGGAATGTGTGAAACCAAACAGGGCTGTTTGGGACAGGCAGGAGTGCCCCCACAGAGCAAGGGCTGTGAGGGACCTGCCCAGACCAGGAGGCTTGCACCTGCACAGGGAGGCACAGAATTTCAGGTCACATTTGTCACAGGCACAAGGCAAAAGGTGATCTGACCCTGCCACCTCCACAGTGTTCCCCACAGAGGGGCCCAGAGACCTGCAACAGTGCCAAGGAGAAACTGGATTTCCCAGCCAGAGGCACCAAATCCCAGGGAAGGAGCAGTAGCAGCTCTGTGGCAGGTCTGAGCAGCTGGCTCTCCCCAGGCAAGGTTCCTTCTCAGCCCCCATGGATGGTGGCAGGTGGGAGTGATGTGCCACACATCCACAGAGGGAATCCTTGGGACCATTCTTATTCCTATCCCACACTGTGATGGGGCATCAGCTCCTCAAACACACTGTCAAGCAACTGAAGCCAGGGTACAGATCCTTCCTAAAGAGGAGGAAGGGAGGTGTGTTTCAATCAAAACTAGAATCCTCTTCAAACTGAGCTTTCACCAGAGTATTACCTCTAATCAAAGGCCATCCCTTTCAGGACTTAAAAAAAGTGAAACCCACTGGTTTGGTTTGCAAGGAGATTCCAGCCAGAGAAATGCTCTTGCATGGCAGGTTTTGCATTCATTGAATCTGCACCTCCCAGCAGAAAACCTTGCCTTTGGAAAGTTTCTAGCCATCACTGCTTTGGAAACAGTGCTTAGGGCAAACCACGCTTGCCACATCAATGCTGAATCATACCTCAGATGGAGATAGAAGCCTAGAGGGTTTCCAGAGCAAGTTTGTTCACCACACCCTTCATGTAAAATCCTTTTTCCATTTCCAGTTCTTCCCAGGGCAATGGGCATTGTTATAAGTGTTTATGTTGTTGCTCTCTGCCAAATTGACATTATCACTCTCACCACCATAGGAGCTTGGAGTTAATGCTAGTTGCTCACAAGCAACAATTTTAGAAGCACTAAAAACAAGCAGGATGGATGGCTGCATTTAACTATAACTCTGCTTCAACAAACAAGCTTTGTGAAAGTCAGAATATGAGGCACTTCCAAGTTTTGTAAAAGCAAATTGCTTAAACTCATTTTTTTTCACTCTTTGGTCTTTCAGATATCATTCCACATTCACTGCTTCACCAGAAGGTAAGTAGGGAGAACTAAGTAAAGAAGCACCAAAAATACCAGCCCATGTTGTGAACTAGGTTTGTACAGAACATTTGATGGATCCCCTTGCCCACCTTGAATATCCCTAAGGGATTCACTTTCACCATATTCCTGCTCTGTAGGAGTAGGATGGGATGGTATTGTCACAACTTAATTAAACCAGAATCAAGGTGTGGTGTTGAAAACGGAACAGGATTCATCAGAACCTTACCCCCAAGCCTGACCTTTACGACTACTTTTCCACTTTCAGCTGCATGTGGCAAGTCTTGATATATTATCATCAGTGGGAAACGTGGAAGAGGAAAAAAACTGGGAAACGTGAGTAACTGAGACAATGCAGAACTGCTGAAACTACAGCAGCTGCTGAGGGCAACATTACAGTTTGACATGATGCACGTCCAGGTAAATTATCATTTTGATACACGTTTTCCTGTGGGCACGAGAACCAGCACAAGCATACAAGGAATTTTTTTATTATTATCATTTTGTGGAGGAAGTATTGAAAGCTTCTTTTCACCAGTGACTGTTTCTGGAAGAGGAAAACCAGTGCAGCTCTTCCCAAACACCCTGAAGTGGGTTAAATGAAGGCATTCCTTCAAAAATGCTAAATCTACCATGATAACACAGGGAATTACACAACCCCTTAGCCTGCCAGAGTGTATTTTGAATTAGCTTTTCCAATCTTTTCTAAAAGCTTTCAACAACAATAACAGGAGCCTAAAACAGAGTGTCTTTTCTGTGACAAACAAGAAAAAAGAAAAGCAAAAGAAAAGAGACGGAATCTGGGAAAACAGTGGACCACCAGGTTGGGATAACTCCTCATGCCTGGTCTGAGTCCCTTGTGGCTTCTGCAAAACTTCTACCTCAAGCCTTGAACTTTGCCAGACAGGTCCCTGGCTGGTCTCAACCTGTGCTGCTCCACTAGGTCTTCATCACCCTGTAGGGAAAGCACTTTCCCTGCTCTTTGTGCTGAGTGACTTCCTGCAGCTCCATAAGAGCTGGAGCAGCGTAGCCCCGAGCCCCTGCTGAAACACACAGTGCTGCCTGAGGGACTGAGTTTCCTCAGGCTTCTTAAAATCAATGTCTCAGTATCCTCCAGGCTGCCCGGAAAGTTTTGGATAAGTCTCATTGGTGAGATAGGATGAAATATACCATCTTGTGGTGGAAATATTAATTAGTTACAGTTTCTGAAGTGTATTAGATGTTATGGTATCTCTGTCTTTTCTTATCTGCAATATGGGCTTTCTGGCCCCTTTCTCTACCCCAACCAATATTTTACATAAACCTGGACTGCAAAGCCTGCACTGACATATTATGGGATGAGCCAAGTGACTATCATTCAAATATTTATTTCATGAGAAGTTAGAACATTTTGCACTTTCCTCCAGAACTCTTTCAAAATCAGCTCATTTCTTCTTGCTGGAAGAGAGCCCATTGTTCATTTGACACTAAAGATAGGGCTTTGCTGTTTTCTTTTAAGTCAGCATTTGGAGGGTGGACAGCAAAGAGGGAGTTAAGCTTTATTATGCTGCCTTGTCAAAAGGATACAACATTATGCAAAAGGAATGAAGTGGAACAAAAAATTGCCTTATTTTCCACTCACTCTCTCTCACTGGCATACGGATTTCAAATTATATTCTTCCTTTACTTTGTCTGGTCGATTGGATTTCAGATGACTGTGTCAATTAAATGGCAAGCACTCTGTGCACCTTGCTGCCTCAGTTGTTAGGGAGCTGCCATCAGTTTCCTGTTGCCCTCAAAAATGCTGAATCAGTGGGGCAGAAGGGTGTTGCTGATTGTCTGGTTTTAAGTCTCTCGTAAATATGCATTGGAACACTTTAGTGCTGGAGCCTGTAGTCTGGAATTGACAATATTGGCTCAGAGTAAAGGCAGGCAGAGTGTTACACCCACAGAAGGGCAAGGAGGGCACTGAGGGACAGAGTGATCTCTGCCCGAGGTTACACCAAGACTGCACATAGGAGCAGAGATTCGTGCTTACAGCTCCTCTCTCTCTAAACTGGAGGCAGAGAGGGACTGTGTGTTCTACCAGGAGAAAAGAGGACAGATGGTTGGTTTCTCTCTGTGGCTTTGCAGGATAAACCAGAAAACACTGAGTGATGCCCCTCCTGATTTGTTTTTCTAACAGTGTGTCCCCACCTCCCAGCTGCTTGACTCCTTGCAACATGTTGTGCAGTGAGGGGTCTGGAGCGTGAGTCTGATGAGGAACAGATGAGGGAGCTGGGGGGTCTTAGCCTGGAGAAAAGGAGACTCAAGGGGGACCTTCTTGCTCTCTGCAACTCCCTGGGGAGTGGGGGTCAGGTTCTGCTCCTGGGGAACAAGTGACAGGACAAGAAGAAAGGTTCTCTAGTTGCACCAGGGGAGGTTTAGGTTGGATATTAGGAAAAAATTCTTCACCAAAAGGTTGTCAAGCATTGGAAGAAGCAATGGAGTCAGCATCCCTGGAGGGATTTAAAAGATGTGTAGATGTGGCACTTGGGGACACAGTTTAGTGGTGGACTTGGCAGTGCTGGGTTAATGGTTGGACTTGATGATCCCAAAGGGTTTTTTGAACCTAAACAATTTTATGTTAGCTGATAAAATACTTCTTTGTGTGTGTGTTTATCGTCCTGAAAAGTGGAATCCCTCACTGCTCGGTTGTGCCAGGCTCCCAGTGAAATCCAGAGCTGAATGTGATTAGCTTCCCTATACCTCTGAGGAATAGCACCAGGAAACTGCTAACACTCTGAATTGTCTCAAATATGCACTTACTGAAGCCTTTAAAGACCAATTACTGTATGTTAACTGAACACCCATCAACTGTAAAAACAGCAGTTATGTGGGTTTAATAGGTATATAAAGGAGAAAATCTCACCACCCTACCATTAGTTCTAAATCACATAAAAAGTGTAACTTGTACACTTATTGCTTATTAATACATAAAACATGTACAGCATGTTAAAACATTTAATTAGCACTTACATAACAGGCTAAAAGTTAAGTATCAAATTATCACTAAAATACTGTTAAGCTCTTCATTAACCATGTGAAACAACCCCCTCCCCCCCCAAACATGCAGTTGCTTGCATTGTTCTAACAATTAGGTGGTTTCAGCTACTATTCAGTGAGTTTAGATCAGTTGAACTCCCTGCTCTGTTGGGAACAATGATACATTGCCCATTTTCACTGACTCCAGAATCACCTTTCTTACAACACAGGATGGTCCTGAGAAAGCCAGAAGACAAAGAAGGGAGAGTGGGAAGAGATGCTCCTGAGCAAGGTCTTCAGCTCTCAACTCTGTGAAGCTGTGTTTAAAAATCTGGCCAGAAAGAAAAAAAGATGTGGTAATAGCAATTCACAGGTACTGAAATTCATCAGAGGCTACAAGCACATCAGGGCAGAGAGGAGGGTAAACCTGCAGAGAAAGTCCATGCAGTGGAAGAGGAGATTAGTGGTAAATGACATCAGAATGCAGGTTGGTGACAGAGGCCAGAGGGGAGAGCGAACTGGAGAGCTGGAGGCCTCCAGCATCCCCAGGAGGGAAGTGGGGACTAGATATTACAATGAGAGTTTGAAAATGTAGAAAAAGGGGGTGAGGGCTGGCAGAGTGGGGAGCAGGGTCGCACCTTAGACTTGACTTGCAGTCAAGATGGATTCTTACTAGGGATCCCAGAGGAAGGAAAATAATAGCTGATGTGTGCCATTGGGAGCTTCATCCAATCATGGAGTCTGTTGACAGAAGGAAACCACAACATAGAATTACCCTTTGTTTAGTCTAAGTCAGCTGCCAGTATGCACAACCACCACATGAAAGGTGAAACCTGAACATGTTCCCAGAACGTCTTCCTGAAAAAGCCATCTGCTGCCCAAGCTAATGTTACCATCCTCCCCATCACAATGAGCTTTGGAAGCATAAATTCCATTTTCCAAGCAAGATAACGTCCTTACCCCAGCAACAAGCCTGCCAAGTACAATCAAGAGCCTGGCTTCTTCACGGGGGCCCTCAGCTCTTGCATGCAGGGTCACTCAGGAAGATCAGGCACAGGAAAGGTTTGCATGCAGCCAACACACTCCATCATTCCTGTGGGGTCATGAAGGGCTGTGCACTTGCCCCACAGCTTCAGAGAAAAGAGGGACTGCCAATGGTCAGCACGGAGAAAGGCACAGCTGCCAGCGAGCTGGAGGGAGACCTGTTGTGCCTCTCTGCTTGCAAAAGGAGCTGATGGAGCTGGGACATCCAAACAGCCCCTGATTTCAGCAGGGCAGATAAGAAAGTGCCTGGTTGAGGCAAAGGTCCAAAAAGAGAGTGTCCTAGCCCTAGATGCCAGGATACATGGTTGCTTCTCACCTGAGTGGGTAGAAAAGCTTTCCTTTTCTCAGAAGCATCTCCCCAAGGAAGTTTGCAGATTTGTTCCCACTTGGAGAAAGGGTGTCCTCTCACTAATTTTGCCAAAATTATTTGACAATATTTTATTGCATTTTATTCAACTAGGTGGGAAATCTATGGTACCCCACCACATTCGAAGACATGTCATAAAAAACCCCAACCAAGACAAAAAAAACCACAAAAAAACCAACCAAACAAACACAAAACAAAAACAAAAACAAAACAAAACAAACAAACAAACAAAACAAAACCCAAAACCAAACCAAACAAAACAGGCAAAAACAAATAAACAAACAAAACAACAACAACAACAAAAAAAAAAAACCCAAAGCAATACAAAACAAAATAAAAAAACCCCAAAACTCAAATGCTGTGATTTTCATGTGCAAAGGTTTAACTTAGAGCAAATATTTAATGCAAAAGCATTTTCTGTCTTGATGTAACTATGGCTGGGCTCTTACCAAGAGGACAGATTAAAATCTGAGCAATTTAGGGACAAAGAGATGGATATCTCTTGTGGTAGGCTGACCTTGACCACCAGGTGTCCACCAAGGTGGTACATTGCTCCCCCTCCTCAACAGGACAAATACACTTCTTATCCCTGGAAATTGAACCATATCTTTATTAACCATCAGCAAGAGCACCCTGATATCATCTAACCCATAAAGTAACTAATCTGTGTCATTACCAAAAGTTTGGACAATGTGAGGCTGCTCGAAGGAAAAAAGCAGTTTGCAGAAGGAACAGATTTCGGCTCTCTCCTGGTCCTGGACATGACTTGGAAGTCATTGGAGAAAAATGGATCTTTTTACTCTACAACACAGCATGTTTAGGGCATGTTATTCTTGGCCTGGTTATCTGTTGCCTCGTTCTGAGGCGGGTTGAGTGTCCTTCCCTTCAAAAGGGCAGATGTTCAGTGCATTTTCCAGGGCTGAACCAGTTTTATGGTTAGCTTAGCTTGTCCGGATTCAGCTCCATGATGCAGTCAGTCCCTTCTAGTTTTACATTCTTATTCTGGTAAAATTAAAAAAAAAAAAAAGGGAAAGTCTTCAGTCTGAGGCCATGGAAAAGGACCCAACTTACCAGAATTTATTTTTGGGTTATGACAGAAATCCTCAAAGCAGCATCATTTCCTCTACTTCCTATCCCAGTTCTCCTTCTAGCAAATGGGGATATTAAAACCTTCTTCTGCTCCAACAGCAAGCCACAACTTGTTTGTCCCAAAGAGTGTAGGATTTTTTTTGTGAGGGTTTGTGCTCTGTTCATACTACAGCAAACACTACAAAAATTATTGTAACATGATTTCTTTATGTCATTGTCATGTAAAAAATAGTGGTTTGTTCCATTGGTTTTTTTAATTCCATCCTCTAATTACTCTTTTTGAAAGAGCATTAATAATAAAGGAGAGTAGCATTAAATACTAATGGACGTTTGCTAAAATTGTGCTACTGTTGGTGAAGAGAAATGTCAGATTTGAAATAATTGAAATACCTGATTAACCACAGAAACCTCCCTTGTGCAACTGATCCTTCATGAAAGGGTCCTTGAAATGGTGATAGGAGACATTTATACATAGTTTTAAGCCCTTGTCTGTCACTGGAATATAAACAGGAATTAAGGTTTAGGAATTTTGAATGCAAGTTTGTACAACTCTTCCTGCTTTGAGAGACTCAAAGTCTAAATATTGTAGATTTAGTGAATGTTATTCACAACACAGTAAAGTTAGTGAAGAGGCACCATCACTACCTTGAAAAGAAAGAAATTACAGTCTGCAATTGGACACAATTTGGACTAACTAAAGCTGTGCTGGAAACCTGTTATAGAAGAGGCAAACAAGATTCCTCTCTGCTCAGAGACAGCAATGGACAGTCTGGAAAGCTTTGTGCAGAGTGAAGCAGTCCAGCAGTGAAACAGCTGTACAGACAGGTTATTTAGGAATCATCAGTTTAGATGTCCAAATTAGATATGGATCTGAGCCACAAAGTTTTGATCAGGATTCAGACATGCTGCAAGTAAGTTTTCAGTCTGACCTACCCTGGGGTTGGGCAGTGTTCAGATCCTGATGTCTTCCAGCCTCATGCTCAGTCTGGATCTGAGGGGATGGCTTACACCCAGCTCCAGCTCCACAAGATCACACATCTCAGTGCTGAACTGAAGAAGTACCTCACTTCATCTTCTGCTTTGAGGTCTGTGCGGAAAAGGAGTGTGTCAGCAAAGACAGCAAGAAAGTAGGACGCAAGCTTGTACATGACTCTCTGTTTTTGTGTTTTCTCTCTTCCATCATTAGCTTTCAGACTGAATTAGACATATGAAAAGAATTAGTATAATGGCCACATTTAAGATACTTTAGCTTGGTGAAAAGACAAACCACCTTTGTGTGCATAAGAACCAACCACGAAATGGAGTTCTTATTATTTGCAGAAAATATGACTGAAACATGGAATTAGTAAATGCTTATGAAGCAAACACTCACCTGAGTGCTGGAGAACAGCTTGCCTGTATTACATCCTTGGTGTTTCATTTACAGCATTTGCTACTGTTCATTTCAGGATGATGCTCTCTGAGACTGACTCTGAACATTTTAATTGAGAAATCTTGGAAGCTTGACTTATTCAAGGCTCCAATTTTGCATGAAAAGCAGAATGGTCATCTCTTCCCTGAGCAGAATAAGCACCTGCAAAGCACAGCACTTTTCCATTCCTGACTGGTGGGGGTGCATGGTCATGCTTCTACTTGAATGCAGGGTGTATAATTCACACAGTTTGCTCTCCAGGATGGCACTGAGGAGAAGGTCTCCTCTTCTTCACAGGGAAAGCCCAAAAAAATCTACAGAGTATGACTGAAGCCCTGTGATCCAGGAAATGGAGAATTCCATAAAAAGGGACTCATCCATGCCTGCAATCAGAAGGAAGTGCCAGGAGATCCTGTTGGTCACAAGCACGCCTATAATACTAAGACCAATGTTAAGCTCTGAATTCACACCTCCTGCAATGGAAAGCATGACTTTCAGATGTTTTAAAAACCACTCAGATGCCAAAGGATGCCAACAGGCCTCCTCAGACTAAAAATCTCATGCTGCCGTCAGGAAAGTTGCCAGACAAAGAAGGCTGTCAAGGAATCAGTGCATTTGCTTACTTTTGCCACTTCCTGTATACCCAGCATAATAATTTAGAAAGCCTTGTCCTTTATTCGTCCCTTCCCTCTCACTCCAAGGCTCTCCCTAGCTGTGTAGTGTCCCTGGGAGCAGGCCACTGACTCAGCGGCAGCATCCATTTGATATAAATTAATGGGAAAAAAAAGCACCTCCTTGTCAGCTTTCCAATTAAATTACATGGAAAGAAATCTAAGTTACAGCATGAATCCCTGCAGAATCAGGTCCTAATTGCTAAACATGCACTTCAAATGAATTAAATAACAACATACATTTAATCTGATGGTAAGATGTAATTATACTTGCTGATCTTACTAGAGCGAATTACACAGGATATGATATCTACATATGACCACATGTCCTTCCTGCTTTTGGCTAATAGGACAGAGGTCCAGCCAGTTGCTCAGAAAAGGATCAGGCACATTTAAATTTGATGACCTCATAGAAAATTTTTTTTCTGTGCCTTAGCTGAAAAAGCACAAGTCCTATTTGCACTTCCCACCCCTCCAGAACAGACCATTAAGGCTGATGAAGGCAAGCACAAGGATAGTCATTTGCTGGCCAGTGGATCATGCCACTGGCAGGCAACACTCCTGCTGGATGCTTCTCCCTTCTGGGCAGGGACTGTGTCCCAGCCTTGATGTACATGAGCCTGTGCTTCCTCACCAGCAACCAGGGTAATGACTCCTACATACAGTAGCTCAACTCCTACCAACTCCATCATGTCCAGTGTTTGCCATTTGGTTATTGGGAGCAATCCTGTGAAGGAAGGTGGAAGAGATGCTTACAGGAGTAGCTGAGGAATGAGTGAAGCAAAAATCATTCTCTAACTTTTTTTCCAGGAGGGGACTTCTATAGCGTTATCAAGAAATACTCTGCAGCTGCAGCAAAATGGTTCAAAGGTCTTGTATCTTTCTTCAGGGAACATGCTTTTAGTGCTGGATATTTATTTATCTATGAGGAACCAAATCCTTTCTACTTCTTTACTCAAATCATGTGGTTTAAACAATCACATGCCTGAGGTCCTGAAGAATCCAAGCAGAGGAAAACACTTTTTTTCTAGAAATAACACATCAAAGACTTTGCTCTACAGAGCCTGCCTGCTAATTAGCTGTTGCTTCTGACAAACCAAAACTACCCTTCCTTTTACTGCAGCATCTCTGTTAGAAGTCTTTGGTGACTCTGGTCTTAATGATTCCACAAAGACTTGAAGCAACATTTGGCTCAGTGGCTTAATATGGTTTCCTTCAGCTGCAGAGAAAAGTTAAAATTTCAGTCTAGCATTTTCAACACAAGCTAAATTAATTTGAGGCATTGCTGGTAAATCTCTCTCTCTTTAAATGCTACTGAGAGCACAACAGAACAGCTGCAGAGAGACATCTCAGATTTGGAAGTCATGCATGTACAGTTGGCTAGACTGAGCTGAGCTCTTCATTAATAGAAGTGTAAACTCTACAGAGAATTCAAGAATCAAGCTGAAGCATATTTGCTGTTATACCAAATATTCAGAGGCAAATTATTTGAGAAGAAAAGCATGTGTCTTCTCATTCCAGCAGCTGACATAATTTTTTCCTAAGCATCCTAGCTGAAATGAATCAATTGGAATTCTTAACAGATTATTTTATGAAAACTGTTTTGTGAACAATGCAAGAATAACAGAGTTCACACAACTAAGTTTTAGGACGCATTTCTTTGTAGGATACTAAAATAGGAAAAAAGAAATTCTACATAAAAATACTTTCCCTGTCAGTTCTCTTCAGAGAAACCAGGAGTTCAGTAGAATTTTAAATTAAAATGGTAGCAGAAGTACTGTAACTTCTATTCTATAACAGAAAATGAATGTGAAAGAGGTAGGACTTCTTCTGTGGTTAAAGCTTTCATCAAAATGGATTAATATGAGACTTTCATTAGGGATGTATTATCTTTTTCCTGCTCACCATGGGATTTTCTGTTTTTTCCTTCAGCAGTCAAGGCACCAAACTAGAGAGGAAACAGACCTGATGTAGTCAAGTCTCACATTCTGCTAGAATAAGATAGATCTCAAATGCAGCAAAAGGAAAGCCAATAGTGCTACCTGATGCTTAGATGCACACTCCATCTGTTGCTATACAACAGAATGCATTGCATGGAAGTAATTTTTATTTTGTTTTTTTTTTTTTGAACCTCACTTTTTTCTCATTTTTTCCCAAGTTGACACAACTTTGGATTGGACTCCTCCAGTTGTAACAAGGTAGAATGCTGGATCAATCACAAAAAGCACAGCAAAACCAAAATCCCACCACACTGACACTGTTTTGTTGGAAGTTTCAGTTGATTCATAGCATATTGCATGAGTGTCAGAGAAAAGGAATTGTAGGACCCCAGTCAGAATGAATTAAATAATTTGGACCAAGAGGAAATACAAACTGATAGCTTCTCCTACATGATAGCAACCTTCCACATCTAAGAGCTGTTCTGTGCTGACCCCTGCTAATGATGCCTACAAACCCATAAAGTCTGATAAAATTCGCTTTATTTCTGCTAAGAGATCACTGCCTTAGGTACATTATAGGTCACTGAGCACACATTTAGATGATCCTTTATTTGCTCATACATTTAGATTTGCCTTTTGGTAAAAAATGGTTAGACATAAGACAGAAATGCTGGTCAGAGAAGAGCTGTGAATCAGTGAATGTGCCCTCAGAGTAGTTCACACTTCACCAGAAACATGGGCTTGCAAAAAATCAGAGCCAAGCTGGAGAAATCAAAGGTTTGGACAACACCAGGGAAACAGAAATGGGGAAATAGGCCTGTGAGGAGATCCAGAGGTCTCTGATTCAGCCTCTTACCAAGAGCAGGATTACTGCTGAGACTAGACCAGGTCAGTCATGGCTTTGTAATCCTGCTGCTTTGGAGCCAGATAGATGGCTTTCTTGGTGGAAAAGCCCTGAGTTATCAGAAAAACACGAAAAGACTTCAGGGAGAGGAAGAGTGGAGACACATGGGCCAGCTTTCACTGAACTGAACATCTGCAACTGTGTTTAGACACTTTCTCAAAGCCTGGAGACTTTAAGTTCTTGCTGTGTGAGTTCACAGAAAATCCTCTGTGCAGCACCAGTTTCCAGGACAACTGGGCCACGAGTATCAGCATTTCACATAGTTCCTTATTACTTCTCAAAGAGCGGACTTCCCCCTGGAATCTCTACAGATCTAGATTTATATATGACCCTGTCAATGGCCAGTGTTGATCCCCAAGTCCCAGGGTAACCTCAAATGCCCAGCTCTTCTCCGTGGGGTTTGCAAGGGAGGGAGACACAGGTCTGCCTTCCCAGAGCAACTGCTGCAAAGCCTTTGCACTGGTGTGAAGGATCCTGGAAGGGGGAGCATTCAGGCACTGCCCCTCCAGGCCCATAGAAGATGCCAGCAGCCAGAGAGCAATAATGTGGCAAACATTTACCCAGACTTCACAAGCAAAGGAAGGACAATGAGCCCAGGAATACAGTGTGTGCGGAACACCAGTTGTCCCACGGCACAAGTGCTCCCTGTGAAGCCCAGGGCTCTCAGATGAAAGAAGAGGAATCATCCATGGGTCAGAGTAATATTGCGAGTAAAGGATCGAGTTAGTAACTCCTTCCCTTGCCTCTTCTTTCCCACTCCTGTGTTGCATTCAAGTTCACCGCAGGCATCTCAACACAGACAATCTAGTACCTGAGGGGAACTTACAGAAAAGGTGGGGGAAGACAATTTACAAGAGAATAGTGGTGACAGGACTAGGGTGAATGGGATCAAATTGAAAGGGAGTATGTTCGGATTAGATAATTGGAAAAAAATAATCTGTAAAGTGAGGGTGGTGAGGCACTGGAACTGGTTGTTCAAGGGAAGCTGTGGATGCCCCATCCCTAGAAGTGCTCAAGACAGGTTGGATGGGGCTCTGAACGTCCTGGTCTAGTAGACCAACCCCCAGGGCAGAGGGGTTTGAACAAGATGATCTTTAAGGTTCCTTCCAACCCAAACCATTCTGTGATTCTATGATCCAGTCACATCCGGCCTGACACCTAAAACTGGGGAAATTGAGGGGTTTGTTTCAAACTTGCACAGTCCTGCCACTGAGGTGGATGGGATAATGGAACTGCAATAATCCAGAATTCATCCCAAGGTCTTTCATTAAATCAGTTATGTAATTCTTATTAGTGACATACCACTGAGCAACCCTTCCCTTTTAAATTGGTGGAAGTGCAGGTTAGCTCTGGGCTAGAACATCTATAATGTGTAAATTATTTGTAGGTCTCCCTCCTGAGCAAATGTTTCCAGAGATCACTGAAAAAACACAATGTATAACAGCCTAAAATGCCTAATTTTTTCCTCTCCCCTCTATAAACACATGGTAAGGAAATATGTATTTTAAGAGAAATATATATTCTATTTCTGTGGGGTTGGCTCCTAGGGAGAAAGGTAAAACCATGTAAAGCTATCAGGTGATCAGAGGTCTCAAGCTGTTTCAGAGCATACACATTCCTTTGGGATCCAATGCCAGTACAATCAAAAAACTACATTAAGTAGAAAACAAGATGTGATTAAAACACACCCAGAAAAAAAAAAGATCTTCTGAAAATGCATTTAAAAATCTGTATTTAGCAAAGAAAGATTCCAAGAAAACACCACAGACATCACTGTAAGTTTTCAATGGAGGAGGAAAATTTCCTGCTATAGATTACTGGCTGTATATTCAACTCCAATGGAGAAGAGCTCAGTACTGGATCTAGTTGGTCATCAGATATTTGAGAATACAATATAGCAACTCATGAGACAGAGCTAGTAATGCAAATACCAGCCTGCCTCCTACTATTTTGATCTTTCTATACAGCCTTTAAAATTCCTCCGCTTCTAAGTTTGCGTTCAGGAGGATCCAGCAGACCTTGGCAGCATACCCTTGACCTTTAATGGATGCTGGGCTGGAGCATATTCAAGGCATTCCTTAGAGATCTTGTAGACCCTAGACTGGTGTAAGCCAGGGCAAATCACCCTCCATAGCCTGCAAATCAAAAATCCTTTGTGAAACAGGGGAGGAAAGGGTGCAAGAAGGGCATAAAGTGCACTTTGCTCCTTCCCAGAGCTGCCAATTAGAGAACCTGTCCAGACCTGTCATGAGAGTAGCCAATTAAAAAACACAGACAGACAAGCACACACTCTTAAAAAGTTTTTATTAATTTTCATTGTTTTTTTTTTTTTTTTTTTAAAAAAAAAACCCCTCAGTGCAACANCGTCAGTGCAACAGTTCAGTATCCCCTTCCTATCCCCCATCAGTAAGCAGTAATTTTAAAATCAGGAAATACCGAGTGCTGAAGCCAATGGGTTAGCATTTTGCTATTATTTCCTTCTGTCAAACTCTGAAAAAGTCCTCTGTATAAATTAAACAATGAAAAAAATGTTATTTTCAATTCTATGTCATTACAGTCAACAGAATCATAATAATGCACCTAAAATGTGTGTCCACAATATATCAGGTATACATTTTTGGGAAAAGAAAAAAAAGGAAAAAAATATGACATTCTAAGCTTGTTAAAAGGATAATGGTCCCATATTTTTATTACAGGTTAGCAAAACAAAATCCAATGGATTACAATATTTACATGTTATTTGAAAAATTAAGTAGTGATAAAAGCATGTCACAATCATTGTTTCTTTTTTTTTTTTCTTTTTTTTTTTTTGTACAGAAAGTTCAGGATGAACACACCCAAGGAAAACTCTAAGTATCTTTCTATCTAGCAACCTGTCCAGGAATGTATATTTAGTCCTACATGTGGAGATCTGGAATTACAGAGCAAATAGTAANTTTTTTGTTTTTTTTTTTTTTTTTTTTAAAAAACAAACCCGTCAGTGCAACAGTTCAGTATCCCCTTCCTATCCCCCATCAGTAAGCAGTAATTTTAAAATCAGGAAATACCGAGTGCTGAAGCCAATGGGTTAGCATTTTGCTATTATTTCCTTCTGTCAAACTCTGAAAAAGTCCTCTGTATAAATTAAACAATGAAAAAAATGTTATTTTCAATTCTATGTCATTACAGTCAACAGAATCATAATAATGCACCTAAAATGTGTGTCCACAATATATCAGGTATACATTTTTGGGAAAAGAAAAAAAAGGAAAAAAATATGACATTCTAAGCTTGTTAAAAGGATAATGGTCCCATATTTTTATTACAGGTTAGCAAAACAAAATCCAATGGATTACAATATTTACATGTTATTTGAAAAATTAAGTAGTGATAAAAGCATGTCACAATCATTGTTTCTTTTTT
>VXAU01000228.1:439944-473029 GCA_013399695.1 Formicarius rufipectus
AAAAAAAAAAGGCAGCCAATCTTAAAGAAAAGTTACTGGTGTGAGACTGATCGATGTTAATATGACAAGCAACAGAATGGTTATGAGGACCCATGTGTTTGGCCCATGAGCTGCATAGCTGTGCTGTAAGTTTGGTTCTTTAGGTTTTTTTTTAAAAGTTAAAACTTCTTTGTTATCTCCATATGTTTAAAATTAACAACAACAAACAACAACAGTAACAACAGCAACAACAAAAAAAGTTCTATTCACAAGATCTAGTCTCCTTTCCCTGTCCCCCACTGAAAAAGAAATACTCATTTTACATGAGAAACTTAATTGTGCTGTATTTGTAACACCTCAGGCTGATAGAAAATAAACGTGTGGCAAACAAAACCGCACAATCAGTCACATGAAATTCTACCAAATACTAAAATTATAACTGAATACTAACAAACAGCTTACCTGGAATAAAGGATGACAATTCACAAACAGTTATCTAGGAATTAAAGTATCTCTCTCTTTTTTTTGTTTTTTTTTTTTACTAAAATAATTAAAAAAATCACAGTATTTTAAGAAATAAAACCCACACTGGGATTTTAAGCACAATTTGTTTTCCTTTCTTTAAAACTTTTTTTTTTTTCTTCTTCCATTCACCACCTTGCCCAGCAGTCTCTCTACATTTAACCACAACAACAACAGGTAGTACTGACAAATGCAGAGATCTTCCTTGGTTAATTCTGAGGTACTAGGAAACAGGTGACTGTTTTAAGCAAAGCAGTTTCTGTTTTGTTTTTGTTTTCCTCTTTTTTTTTTTTTTTCCTCTTTTTTTTTTTTTTTCTAAAGCAGTTGCATTCGGTCTGGAAAAAGCATTATGTATTAAAACTAGAAAAACGCACACAAATTTGTGCGTCGAAAAGTTGTCCCCCCACCACTTCTTCCATGCTCACGACGCTTCCACTCACAAGCAATCGAAGTTCTCCACTGCAAAGCACGATGTGTAATGTAGGAAACACGGGGAGTTGCTTCATTAGTCCAAGATGAATGTAACTTCCCATTGTCAGATCCAGAAGAAGAGATGCAGTGATGTAATGGAGCCACTTATTCCATCACTTAAATAACTTTAATATACACACACTCACACAGGTACCAGTGCTTTGAAAATAGATCATTCAGTCCTAAAAGCAGNCGTCGATTAGAACCACACCAAACGCTTATTCATTTTTGGCCTCCGAGTTGTCTTGGAGAGGTTTGTCTGCAGATACCATGCTGACTGCTGTTTCACCGCTGTGGGAGTAGTCCATCACCATTGCCTCAATGCCTTCTTTTTCTTCTGGCAGTGTGCTTACAGTCTCCTCCATGTCCTCCTTAGGCTGGCTGTCCTCGCTGGTTCTGTGCTTGCTTTCACTCAGCGCCCTGCAAGGCAGAGCAGCAGAGAACAGAAACTGTCAGCTCAGGGTACAGCAAAGCCAACCAAATGAGGGACAAAAACAGACCACTTTCCAAAAAGGCAGAGACATCACCACCTCAGTCTCAAAAGGAGAGGCAGTGGAATGAAGTTACCACTGGGACCCCTGACATTGAAATCTGACATCAAACAAATCTTTGTTTGTTCTGCACTGGGACAGATATGAAGGAAGAACTCACACTGTGACATTTAAAGTCTACTCCTTTTCTCCAGTCCCTTGTAAACAAGACTTATGAGGCAGCAAACAAAGGCACATTAAAACCAGTACTTTTCCCGGAGTTAATGGCCCAATAAAACCTCTTAGAGGTTGCAGTATCTCAAGCACTCATATTCAGGCAGACAATATTAAGGGTAAGAAAAGCTATTATTTTTCATTCCATCACAGTTAACCTACAACACTGTACTCATATGTTTCTCACATGTCATCAACCTTGAATGAAATCTACTCTTTGTAGAAACTCTGGTCAGCAAAGAGATCTCTGCTACCAATGAGATCTTCATCAAAAGCAGGAAAAAGATGGTTTCAGAGATGACTGCCTTATCCATGATGCCATCACCCCACAGTGTGCAAACTGCCACAGAAAGGCAAAAAATTAAAAGTACAGTCAGGTGAAGTTAATCCTGGACAAGTGGTATTTACCTGAGGATGATACTAAGTGTTGGAATCACAGTTAAACCCTACAGTCACCCCAGGCAGCAGAGTTAAAAAGGATGAATGGGAACTTCCCATGCGGAGACATCTGATGACTGTCTGCCTTCATCACAGGGCTTTTTGGGAGGGGCAGAAAGGGATGGAGGAAACATACAGAGATCTAATGATACCTTCGGCTGTTTGGCAAAGGAAAGCAAACCAACTTACATGCCGTGTCTGAGCACGTGTCGCTCCCACTCAGAGCCTTCTGTAAATGATCGGCCGCAGAACTCACACGGGAAGCGTTTTTCTGGAGCACTGCTGTCAGGATACATCATGGGATCTGGAAAAAGACAGCATATCCCACAAACTCAGAAGTGCCAGGGTAAGAAGAGACCATTGTCCTACTCTGATCCCCTCTGCTGCACCTCCTCATCCTGAATGAGCAAAAGAACTTTCCTGTCAAAAACTGTTGGTGAAAATGCAACTCACCCAAAGCAATGACACTGAAAGTGACAAATCCCATCCCAAGCCTTAGAACATCTCTGCCAATAAAGGTAATGAGTTACTATTCCCTGTTCCTCTATTTCAACAAATGAAGAGACTGTGGAATTTTAGTTCCAAACTGAAACTGGGAAGTTTAGGACTGAAGTGGCTTGAAAGCAAAATCAAAAAATCCACTCAAGTCCATCTATAATTTTTGAATTGTTAGTACAAATTTTAAGAAACACAGACTTTGGTGTATTTAACATTATCCTCATAACAAATTGACATCCCTTCCCCAGGAAGCCTAATGGATTAAGTCCCACATCTTAACTGCATAGGTGTTTCATCACATCCTAATCTTTTACACAAAGTGCTTGGGGCCTCATTTGCAGAAGGGTCAAGCACCCAGCAATATGAGTGAAGTCACTGGCAGCTCAGGGAATGGCATTCCTGAAAGCCAAGCTCCATGTGAACACAGCCCGCTCCCACAAAAGATGAAACATTTTCTCACAAATAAAGAAGATCACCACACAAGCCATTAAAAATAATTGCATGAACTATCTCACTTGATTCTTTTGCTGGAAATGAGACAGCACCATCTGCTCAGAGCATTAATTCCTTAGCAGGAATTATTTTAAGCAAGAAATCATCAGAATGTCTTTCTGACTCCTCCTGAACTACATAATAAAAGAAAAGGGATTTTGCTTAATTTTGGTTCTGATCTCTGCTCACTTGATTTCTTCACTCTCAGATTTACTCTGTTCAAGATCAGTCTGAACTCCAAATTGCTCACACCTTCCCTATTATCCACATGTAAGTCCTTTAAGTGCATTTTTGTGACATGTTTCTCACTAGTTAGCCTTTACTTGAGTTTTATATGAAATGGTTCTTGACAGAATTTTTTGCCTCTTCCCCCTGGAAATAAAAAAATCCACTTTGTATTCGTTATTGGCAGTGATTTCTTATCTGGTTAAATATCATAAAGATGCTGTGTCAAGAGGAGCACCAGAATGACATTAGTTCAATTTATATCAGGATTTTAATACTTTATGCATGGTATCATAAACACACTGCATCACATATGATGCAGGGACAAATATTTATGGAGGGTAATAGTTTCAGAGGCAAATGCTGCTGCTGTTTTGCAAAAGAGTATACCTATATGGTGTCATACACAATAGGATCTTTATTCTGGGCCTTTGCAGAGAGGAGACATGAAACAGAGAGACTGTTTTGCCCAAATAGGGAGGACTTGGGGTCGTGCAGATTGGAAAAGAGAAAGCTCTGGTGAGACCTTCTTGCGGCCTTTCAATTCTTAAAGGAGGATTATAAGATGGAGGGACACTTTACCAGGGGCTGCAGTGACAGGGCAAGGGTTTCAAACTGAAAGACAGTAGGATTATAATGGACATAAGGAAGAAAGTTTTTAAGATGAGGGTGGGCAGGCCCTGGCACAGGCTGCCCTGGTTGCTCCATCACTAGAAATGTCCAAGGCCAGGTTGGATGGGGCTTGGAGCAACCTGGGCTGGTGGAAGGTGTTCCTGCCCATGACAGGGTAGTAGGACTGTATGATCTTTAAAGGGCCCTTCCAACCCAAACCAGTCCATGATTTATATTTGCAACTCGCATTAAGGTTAGCAATTGTTACTCCAGTAAACCCATCATGTCCTCAGACAACACTATCTTGTTCGTCCTACTTCCCAGCAAGTTTTGCTTCTATGGATGTGAATTTGGGCTGCTTCCCTGGAGGAGTATCAGAAGCTGCTGTTCTCTGGGGCCTGCAGAGGAGAAGAAACAGGCTGCACACACACCTGACCTGCCTGTGGTTTTCCTGCATCACACATAGAAGCACTTGTGGACATTTCAGAGAATCATGGATTATGCTGAGTTGGAAGGGACCCACAAGGATCATCCAAGTCCAACCCTTAGTCCTGCACAGGACCATCCTCAAAGGTCACACCCTGTGCCTCTGAGCATCATCCAAACTCTCTTGGAGCTCTGTCAGCCTTGGTACTGTGCTCACTGCCCTGGGGAGCCTGTTCAGTGCCCACCACCCTTTGGGGGAAGAATCTTGTATAACATCCAACCTAACCCCGACAGAACTCCAGGCCATTCCCTGGGTGCTGTCCCTGGTCCCACACAGCAGAGATCAGTGTCTGCCCCACCTCTGCTCCTCCTGCACTGAGGTCTCCCCTCAGTCTCCTCTCCTCCAGCTGAACACACTAAGTGCCCTCAGTGCTCCTCACACAGTTTGCCATAAAGGCCCTTCCCCATTGCCCTTCCTTAAGATGCTCTCTAACAGCTTAGTATTTGTTTTTGTCCACTATGGAAAAACATGGAGAAACACAGATTCCAATTTCTGATAAGACCAGCACATTAAGATCAGTAAAGACAGTCGGTCTGACACACAGTTCCTACCAAGGCGAGCTGTTCTTTGCATTGCCAGACACCTCCTTCTTCCTCCCTCATCTCCTTTTAGACTATATCCTTTACCAAAGGCAAATGACTCCCTTCCTTTCCCACTCAAGATTTCAGCTCAGCTCAGCCTGCTCACATGGACAGCAGCCCTTCTTTAGTCCACCATCCAGCAGCCCATTTGGAGAGGTCACACACTCTTACTTACACCCTCAAATTTGCACAGCACAGAGCAGCACGAAGTCAAAGTGGTGAATCCAGGCAGCTGTTTGACTCACAGGAAGAAATCCTGGTTCTTCCAAAGTCACAGACCTCAGAAGGCTCAGACAGCACTTTCTTCCAAATGCTTGGAGCACACAGAGGCACTCTCAGCAAATCCCACATCCTGCTAACACCACGAAGGCTAGAATTGTCAAATGCACCCCAGCAGCACACAGGATTGCATAGTTTAATGTGGTTTGAAAGCTGTGACAGCATTAGTCACTGTGACAGGCTCTATTTAAAACCACAGGTCTGGTCCTCTGCTATCAGGGCAAACCACTTCTGTGTTAGAAATATCTTCTGAAAATCCACAGGGAGATGTCAGCAGGCAACTTAGCATCCAACCATGCCTTCGGCTCCTGTCTCACTGGGATATTTTTCAGAAGTGTATGATGCATCTTGCACCTTATAGTGGTAATTCACACAACTTGTCTTGAAAAGTAGTCAATGCAACTGAATCTTTTCCAGATACCCTTGCTGTAGTAGGCATGTTTTCTGCATTTTCTGCCTATTTAGTAAAATAAATTACAAAGGATAATAGATTGAAAAAGAGTAAAAAAATAACAATGGCGAATCAGTGGCCCTACAGGCCAGCCAGGAGACAAATGTTGCAAAATAAACTTGGAAATGTGCCTGATTTTTTCAGACAGGTCATCTGAACAAGCATGCAGAAATCATTTAGTCAGTCACAGACTAAAGAAAACACAGTCACAGGTGAAAAAGAATACAGAATCATTAAGACACTACCCACCCCTTGCTTCAGTATTGATCACTACAAACATGGGGAGAACACACCTATTACGCCTGCAAATTTAAAACTCCAGCACAGGAAGTGATATTTTTATACTTTCACAGTGTAACCTGAAGCCAATTTAAACAATGAACTTCACCTTGGGCTGTCCCCCTCCCCGTGGTGCATTTGCAGGGATTTGTCAGGCCTGGCAGACAGCACTTTCTTCTCCTTGGTCTGGATACCATGACTTACAAGGTCACTCCAGCACCTGTGCTTGTATGTAATGCTAAGGTGATCCTCAGAAGGACAGCATGACTCTTCATCCCCTGCTAGCTGTGGGTCTGTACAGAGCATTAATCAACCTTCCACATCTGCAGCTAAAGTGAACTGGTGCTTTAGCCAAGTCATTGTACAATTACTGTTCCAGCCATGAAGATCTCAGGGTCGAAGCCGTCCGTGAACACACATCCCTGTGTAATTCCACAGGACTACAAAGGCTGAACTTTGAAATGCATACAGAACTACCACTCCTTTAGGTCCTCCTCTAACTTTTCTACTGCTCTACCTAAGATCTCATGCAGGATACTTTTCATTAGAACATAAGTGGTTTCCTATCCTACTGACTTCCCTTCTCGTTTAAATAAAAGCTATCACTAATCACACTTGAACCACTGTTGGTAAGTGCAGACTGAATTTATGTTGCAGGGACACCAAGCAAAAGTCAAGAAGCTGGGGAGTCTTGATATTCAAAGGTATGATCTGAATCCTTCCAGGGTCTGGAAACTAACTCTGAATCCAGAAATTGGAATTTTTCAACATCTGAAAACATGTTCTGAAGAACTCCTGAGTGAGTTTTGAAAGCTAAAAACTGGGAAGAAAGAAGTGCAACATGGTGCTGTACCTTTGGCTGAGGCACACAGAACTTTGCTAACTGCAGTTGTGACCATCAAGCAAATGGGTGACCTAATATTCAAACCATAAAGAGGCTAAAGATACTAGAGTTGAGAAAATACTGTATTTGAATGATGAATTGTGCACCAGAACAGACTAGCAAACACACACTTTACACCAGATATTGAAATAACCTGGTTTTCATGGGAGAAGGTTGCTGGGAAGGAAGGATAAGAAACCCTTTGTTTAATTTACAGAGAACTTCCTTTTTCCCTAGTGATCTAACTTCAATCAAAAGCATTAGCAAGCACATGGCCTTGCCTTGTTGAAGTCAGTAGGATTATTCTTAGACACAAACTTAGTCACACATTTAAATATGCCACAGCATGGACAGGTGGAGCACGGACCTACCCTGGCTCCAGAGCTGCCAACTGCAACAACTGCAACAGGACTGGCTGACAAAGAATGCTGGGTAGAGTGAAGAACAGTCCATAAACCAGCCCTCATCCCTCACTTGAACAATGCCAAGTGAAAGCTGGAAAATGGTTATCAAAACAGAAGATTTCACAAACCACCAGAATACAACATTACACAGTTTTCCAAACCCTTATATTCTCTGCATGGGCAGGTAAGTTCACAGATGCTCTCTGTGCATTTTCATAGTATGTATTTTCCTAACAGAGAGAAAACTTGCAATGAGGATTAGAAACATGAGACTCCCACAGCAGCAGTGTCTTCAGAAAAGCCACATTCTGCTTCTGCTGCCAGACCTGCTGCAGAGGATGTGATGTGGAGTCAACAGCTGAGTTCACATGGTTGGACTGGTGAGGCATGTTGCAGTGCCAAAAAAATCCCCAACGAAAGAACCTGAACGTATCAAAGAGCTGCACTGACCTCTCTCTTCAGCCTTGGGGCTTAACTCTTCATCCTTTTCTTCTTCATCACTGCTAGAGCTCTCTGTTTTCCCTTTCATTTGTTCCAACTGGTCCAAGTTAACCCGTCCAACCAGCTCAAAATTACGACTCACCTTTGAAAGAGACATTTTTGTTAGCAGTCAGCACAACCACCAGCTAATTGGAAAAATCACCACATATGCAAAACAAAATCAAGCACACCCCAAAGCCTGTTGAACTGGAGGTGACCTGCAGTCCCTCTAATCAAATTAATGCTCATTTCTTTTAAATGACAGTAATTCTCCTATTGCTGTTTATTCTACACTTCTCATTTTTGCTTTTCAAAAATTAATGAGATTCAGCAAAAGCCACTCATTTCCTCATCCAAGAAATGAAAAACACTAAGTAGTATCCTCTTTTTATGGCATTACTCAACCGCTGTGATCAAACGCTGTTACTGCATATCCATGCTGAAGAAAAAACTCTTTGTGACTGGTTCATTCAGCTTTATTCATGAAAGGATGGAACCTTTTTTTCTAAGCACATGGCTGCTGTGTGCCACATACACTTTCACTCATTAATAACAAATTAATTTTCATTAGGAAGGGCTGCAAAGTGCTTTGCAAACTGATACACAGACTATAATGGGAGCAATTCACCCAGCAGTCAAATTCAGCTAACCCTGGGGTGAAATGCACCAGCTACTTAACAACTCACAGCAGCAGTATGAAAGGAGCAGCTCAGGGCACGGGAGTCAGGAACTCCACCACATCCAACAGAAACAACAGAGCAGCAGTCCAGATTTACAGTGGAGGCGGAGAGCGTGGAGCATGACCAGGACACTAAGGCTAATACTTGTTGGATAGCAGGCGCCCCCTGAGCTCATTGATCACTGCTGGGAAGGGTTTTGGATTCATCTTTCATGCAGACAGACAGCCCTCCAGCAGCACAAGCACTGAGCCACAGAGGCAGGGAGGATGGAGGCGGAGGAATGAGCACAGTACAACACCTCCTGCTAGATGCTGAAAGAAATATCAACACCCTCTGACTGTTTTTTTATCCCTCTGTGGGAAAAGGAATGTGAATGATCCCGAGCAGGATGTGAATTAGACTGTAGTGTATATCCAAATAGCAAAGTATCCTAAATGCAATGGTGTGAAGGTTCCTAGCACTACTCTGTACAGATAGTTGCGATGAGTTTCTCTCACTTAACACATTACCCACTGAGATTTAAACAAACAAGACCACACGCAAGGCCCTTGGCTCATATAAAGGAACTCTTCAAGCTGCAATATATAACTTGGGTATCCCAGCTCAGAACGTGGACACAAATTGGAGAGGCAAAAGTTAGCACAGAAGAAGGGGGGAAATGACACTCTAAACTACCAGCACCACCACTACAGGTCCAGATTGGAAAGGAGAGCTAACTAAGGGAATAATATTCCCAGTCTGATGCACTGTGTCCAAAATAGGAGCATTAGTTCCTCCTGGACACACCAGGCACCTTGCTGTGATGACGAGGAGGTGTGGAACATCTTGTGTACTGTTTGAAATGCAGAAGACTCTCCAGAAGTAATAAAGGGGCCAGATTAGCACAGCAGGACAACATAACTTAATGGAATCTGTTTTTTATAGGACAGCTAAATGTTTTTTAAGCATGAAAAGTTTTGTTCTTTTTTTTGGGGACTTCTAATACCTTCCATATAAATATATTCAGCAGTAAGGAAGAGCCATGAAGTCAATAAAGTTTTTAGCGAGGACCTGGGCAGCTCAGCTTCAACAGGTGGAGGCATACAGCTACCTCACCTGGAAATCTGACAAGGAAGCACTCCAAGAAATACTCCAAAACACATCGCAGTTCTGAAACATAAATGTTACTCAGCTACACAACTCACAGTCACAGAAATTCAAACCTAGTAGTCTGTAGAAAGCTTTTAATGGCCTCTCAAAGACCGGACCCGGTATGCACTCAGGTAATCCACAAAAACTCCAAAGCAGTCTTAACTTAGGACCTGGTAGGACTTGCTGTTTATCTCTCCCTTGTTAAATGTAAACGGGGATGTATAGCCGCCTTTGTTATTAAAATATGCATGGCATGTCAGGCTGCTGAAGTTACCAGAGCAATCTTAGGTTTGGAATCTCCTGCCTTTTACAGGGGCTGAATCACACTGCCTTAGTATTGTTTCACAACCATTCCCTCCTTCTTTAAATAAACCTAGCACACACAAGAGCCTTTTCCAGAGAATCGTACTCTGCGTGCAACAGTCTGCCAATTCTGATCAATTTGAACAGCTTTAGAAACTCTTACTTTTCACTCTCTGAGGAAGAAAAAGAAATAAGAGAAAAACGAGCCAGGGAAGTGCAACATGGGATTAGTTTCCAAATTTGGGGAGGGAGACAAACCCCCAACAATGTCAAGTTGGCTACTCAGACATGCAACTAAAACTAACACAGCATTTGCAAAGGGTAGATTGCCACAAATGAAAACTATTTGCATGTTACCTTGTGCTCATCTCGAAGGTGAGCGTCCAGCTCCTCTGTGTGTTTGGTCTCATAGTAGCAGAGTTGGCATTTGTAAGGTTTCAGTTCATTGTGCTTCTCTATGTGCTGCTGCAAGCTCTCATCACTGGAGCAGGTAAAGGTACACTTATCACAGCGGAAAACAACTCCCTGCAAGTACTTGGACAGTTTGGAACGGCAGACTTCAATGGGAACGACCCGTTCTTCTGTAGGGACAGGACAACATTCACTTAACAAATTTTATGAAATACCAGGCCAACAAGTCAACAGTTTGGGCATCAGGTCCAGGGGCAGGTAGTCTGTCCATGGCAGAACGGGAACTATGCAGGACTGACACAAGAAAACAACCCTGCAATTACAGAGTTAATCTTTCAAAGCTACAAAGGCAGGTGTTGTGAGAAACGTAGCTGGTTATTGGGTGGTGAGGACAGGAATGGAAGTTTTTGGGGCAAATGAGACTCCAACTACGAGTCAGAGTAGCAGAGCCAAGGAACACAAAACCAGCCATAAATCAAGCCAGACCAAAAGCCCATTTTGCTTCAGTGCTTGACAGCAGAGAGGAACAGCTTCTAGAAATTTAATAAAGAGGGAAGCTGCAGGGAGCTTCCCAAGGCATCACATGCTGCTTGGCTCTATATAAATCAGAACTAGTGTCCTCAGCATCACATCTGAACTGCTCTCTGGGGACTGAGAGGGTAAGCAAGGCAGCACCTTTTCCTGGAAAAGGCTGGGCAGTTAAGCCAGGGGCAGAAACCTCCCAACACACCCAGAGCTTTCAGAAGGCTCAGACACAAAATCTGCACGTGTGATGCACTGAAAATGCTCTTGCTGAGTTTCTAAGCTCTTCACTTCTCACATAAAGAACTGATAGTTAAACAGTGCAGCAATTAATTTCAGTCATTTTGACACAGCCAGAACCCAGTGGGCCTTAACACTCATCCACTGTGGTTCTCTCCAAGCTGTGTGCACAAGGTGAGCTCAGAATTTGACTGTTCAGCAGAGGGTCACCAGACGATCCTCACTGAAGGTTTTTGTTACTCAACTGGTGTTTTGAACTAGAACACTGAAATTTAGTACAGGTGGTGGACTGCACGTTAAAGGAGGAGCTTGATCCTCCTCACCTAGGTTCGTTCCAAATCATAGACCAAAAAAAAAGAAGCATGAATCTGTCATGGTAGATATGAAGGCTAGGGAAATGTGAGATGTGGCAAGGTACACATAGATGTGAACCAATGGGCCCTTTTCTTTAGTGAGGAGGGTAGTATTACACCCAAAGGCAACTACAGAAACACACACTCCCTCCCTCACAGCAGGACTTTTTCTACAGCTTAACAAAATATTCTATCCTGCTTAGCTTCTCCCTGAACATGAAACTTATCCTATCTCACAATTTCCTCTCTGGCCACTTCAAAGAAAATGGAAGTTTTCCCCAAAGCTATGACTTAAAACCAAAAATCCACCTGTACACTTTTGATTCTTCTCTACACCAACAGCTTCTCTGGCTATAAAGAAACCAAGCTGCTGCCATTCAGGGTGGAAACAGAGGAGGGGAGAAGAGGGTCTAAGAGAAAGCAGAATTTAAAGCTGTGGTGCTGAGATAATTAAAAAGTTTTTTACAAGGTTTTTGCAGCTGCATGCTTTTGACTCATGGAAATAAGTGACACAGCTGGTTTCAAAAGTGAAGAGGTCAAGTGAAGTTTTCAAAAAAAAACTAGTTAAAATATTTTAAAGTTCACTTTTGCTCTAGCACCTGGGACAGATTAAAAAAAAAAAGCTAAAATATGGGATGGTATAAAACTTTATATCTTCCAGTCTGAACTAATGCAGCATTTCCTAACTCATATTAGCAAAGCCCATTATCTCAGAATCACACTCACACACACTCCCAAATCAAAGGCAGAACAGTAAGAGGAGAAAAGCTAAATAAACACAAACATCAACTCTAGCCTGAGGGATTTCACTTTCAGGGAATGATTTAAAGCTTTTACATGATGTAATCATGTCCGTGAACACCCTCCAAGTAACGATTTTGGAACTTGCAGGGTTACTTGGATTTGAAACCTTACCTTTTTGTAAGGTAATGCTCTTATCTCCAGCTTGGCCCTACAAATCTCTATTTATTTACTCATTTAGAATGCATTTATCATATCTGGCACTGATGAAATTACAGCAAACCACAAAGCCTCACACACAAATTGAAGTTGTAGCTTTTTTACCCATGTGTAGACTCCCCCAAAGTTCAACAGTGCCTAAACACAGACTACTGCAGACACCTCACAAAAAGATCTCTCAAACCGCAGAAAAATTTAGCAAGAAGTGTTATTAAAAAATAACAAAAAAATAAACACCTAAAAAGCATCAGCTTCATTTGTTAAATCCAATCCTTCTGTTAGATTGCAATATTCAAGTTAATTGTATCAGAGATTAAATTGAAAGAACATTAATGACTATCTGAAGTACCATAACCCAAGGCAAACATACATCTTTTTGCTGAAAGCATAAAAGAGCTCATGGCTCTATCAGTTCTTAGTTGTAAGGGAAAATCTTTATCCAGCAACACACCAGAGCATCTATAAGTTATTTCCTTCCTCTAAAGGTAAATCAATACAAAAATAGCAGTGCTACTGTTTAGACACAGACCAATTATTTAGTCATCTTAGTTACTTGAAAATACACATTTTTGCCTGCAAATCTGAACTACAGTCACAGAATATGTAGCATTTGAATTCCAGTAGCTAAAAGCACAGCACGAGGGTTCTGCATGTAACAATGAAGTTGTAAGTACAATGGAAAATGCCAGAAACAAACACATACCAATGAATCCTTTTGGGAGTAGGTAAATTTGAAAATTTATCTTCAAGTTACAACTCAAAAGAGGTTGCTGTTATTTCTCTTAACTGAAGTAGGAAATCACTATTTGTACCAAGAAAGGAATAAAGTGATCCCTAAAGGAACTAAAAATAATGCCCAAGGATCTAAAAGTAGAGGCTACAGTGAACTCAGCAAGTGGAAAACACCAATGCACTTCAAAATGCATAATGGGAATGCTGCTGGTAGGGGTGACATGAGGAGAAAGTTCTTCACAGAAAGAGAGGTCAGGCACTGGAAGGGGCTGCTCAGGAAGGTGGGTAAGTCACTGTCTGTCCCTGGAGGTGCTCAAGGAACAATGGACAGTGCTCTGTTCTGGTTGATGAGGTGGTGACCAGTCAAACATTGGACTCAGAGATCTTTCCCAACCTAAATGATTTTGAGCCTCTTTGAAAAACTAATTGATTGGTGCAGAATAAATTAAAGGCCAACACCTCTGCTCGTCATGGAGCAAGAATTCACTGTCTCCTCTTGTGTCTCTCTCCTCTCCCCGGGCCTGCCAGGAAGAACTAGGGAGCTAACCATCTCTTCACCAACCTGCAGCAGCCTCCAGCTGTGTCAGCCCCCTGTGACAGGGCACCTGTTATGAGTCTGTGCTCCATCTGCACCCACAGAAGGGAGGAGTGAACTGCCTTTACACTGATGAGGGATAGCTGATACATGAAAGAAGCTTTTGGAAGCTGTAATTCTTAATGGGAAGCAAATTTCTTGCCTGTATTGGTTTGGGTTTGTTTTTTTTTTTAACACACTAGGAATTCAGGCTTCTGAATTTTCATATTGCTTTAGCCCTGTGAAATTCAGCTTTCACAGCCACTTATTATGAGGCAAATACATTCTCCATTTCAAGCACATGCTGTTTCACCAAGGATTAGGGGTGCAGCAACCTGGAAGTAATGTAAGAGTCATGCATCTGTAAACATGCCTTTTACACAAAAGGAACATTAACTATGGATGGATCAAATCCTCCACTCTTGATTTTATGTACTGCACCACTCCATCTACATCAAAACTAATTTTCTTGGACAACAGCTCAGGGCTATACATTTGCTTTACCAATGCAATGGCCATAAAAAAGGAAGGCTATCTTAGACCACATTCACTATCCCTCAGTCTCTCTTTCAGTGCATGTTAAATCTTGTCAAAGTTGTCTGCTTCAGATGTCACACAGTAGTAGAGGGCTCTTCTTTAGCTGGGTTTATGCACTAGAATTAACTTTAAGTAAGAACCCTACTTCCTTTATTACCTGGATATGTGAAGTCAAAGAAAACCCTTATCCTTCTCTCAGTGGCCTTTGAGACTACTTGTTGGCTCTAATCCCACCTGCACTAAACCTCCTTTTACTCTTGTTTTACCTCTTCCAGTGTGTAGACCATTAAATCCTTTGTTCCATCAGCAAAAGCTCTTGAGGTTGGTTTATGCAACTGAAGCAACAGTTCTACAGAAGAACAGATCCCCAATTTCTCTTACCCAGGAGGTAACAACCTCCTGGCAACCTGTCAGAAACAGCTCTGCATAGCCAGAACTGTGCTCATGAAGTGCCTGAGCCTGTGAAGTGCTCTTCCACTTCTGCAACTGGACATTCCCAGTGCCAAATCTGTGGAAAACATCCTCAGCCCACCTAGTTGTCCCTCAGGGTATCAATTTTAAAAGCCTGGCAGTGCTTACTGGAGGCCTGGCACAGCCACAAAACAGAGCAGTATCTCAGCAGCACTTGGCATCACATGTCCCCCTGCACAGGGGTTAACTAAACCCTCTCCTACTCTAAAGTCGACTAATTCTGGATTATGTCCTGAAGCTGGGCAAAATCTGACACAGTAACTCCATTAGGGATGTGAAGTAAAAGCTAAAGCATCTGCCAAACCCTTGCAACCAAACATGGCCTCTTTGTAATGTGCTGTCTGAATCACTGACAGGTCATTTTCCCCAGATGTTGCCCCAGAACTGCCCTGCTAGCAGAAAGAAATCTGTATGAACTCTGCCAAGCTCACTGTGCTGGTACAAGAAGGACTTGAAGCTACAAATACTGGGAAGTGGTATGTTACAGGGAATTAGGATAGCACTTGTCACACCAGAATCATCTCTAGGAAAAAGATGGCATGCAGAACTTGTGTTTGCTCACCACCAGTACCCTACTGTGAAACTCTGCCCAACCTGCAAGCAGGCAGAGTGCCATCCCAACACATGGGTTTGGATTTCGGCAGCCAACAGACCATCTACAAGCATCAAGTGTGATAGCTATGGGCAGGAATCCCAGCCCAGAGAGCCCAAACTGCTGTCTCTTCTGAGCTAGCAAACCCACAGCTAATAGAAGATTAAAAAATCCACTTTTAACAGGCTTTAAAAAAAATAAACAAAAAAAAAAATAAAAAGGAGAGATGTAGGTAGAAAAGGAGCCTTAAAGAAAAGCAAAATTAAGATAATTGTTTTGATCCTAAGAACGAGGAGGACAAAATACTCAAGGAAGTAATCAAGGGATATTTTGAGGCCTCTCTAGGTAGCTGATAAAGCTTGACAGTGAGCTTGTCAGATAGCAAGGCCTTTATGGTAACAAGGGCATAAGCAGGAAACAACTCTAGCCCAGATCAAAGGTGTAAATTAGGATAACTCCTGCTAAACAGGTGCTTGATGACTGTTAGCTACTCTAGAGGAACAGCTTCAAAACAATTTCAAATCTGCCCGTTTCAGCACTGGCAAACTTTTTCACAGGAAATAAATAAGAGTCATCATTTAGAAAAAGATACTCAAGGGCTAATGACTTATTCAACACACTTGTCCTCATGTACAGAATGGGGAAAATTTAATGACAAGGGCACTGTTGAACATTCTCCTCATCAGATACAGACATATATTTGTTACCTCTGTGCAGGACTATGTGGTCAATCATGTTGCGTTTGTATTTGGTGTGGTAAAGACAAAGAGGGCAGCGAAGGTCTTTGGGTCCTTCCTCAGGAACTGCCGAATGCCCAGCTTCCACGTGCATAGTAAAAGCAGATCTGTGGAAACAGGAGGGAGAGGTGGGAGCAGTCAGAGGAGGTGTGCAGGGAAACGATGAAGTGTCAGAGCTCTGTAAGGGATGTGTGGCGTAAAAGGGTGCAGATGCCACTCAGCCCTGTCCTCACGGTGCCACGTGGCACCACAGCGGGGCTGCTCACATGAGCGGCACATGAGCAGAGGTATTTTGCAGGCTTGTATCCTCAAGTAACAAACACTCGTTCTGACAAGATATTCTTTTGCTCTCTGGTCACATTGCTATAGTTAAGATAGCAAAAGAATTCCCATCCTTCATGCTCACTATTTGTCTTCAGGCTGAAATACTCAGAGCGCCTTCTCTGGCAAAGGTTAAATTTTTAGCAAGTTGAACAAAATCTATCAACTCTTCTGGACTTGCAGAGGTGAGGATAAACTTATTTCTGGAGGCAGATAACATCCTTAACCATCTCTGTCTTTGTAGGACAAGCCCCAAACCAGTTAAACTGTTCAGACTGGGGGTACAAAAGAAACTTGCATTCACAATGACTTTGGCAGTGAGTGGTTAACTTTTAAAGCATCAATTATAATAATCTGAAAACCCAATATTTAGAATACTGCACTTATTAGTGTGGAAGAATGTATGAATACTCCACAGTACTTCTGAACAAAAAACTTCATGCTGGCACTACACTGGCTGGGTACTTAGAAGTTGCAGGAGATATGAATATAGAGAAAATTAACTGAACATCTAGCTAACCACAAGCTCAGCTACTGATATCAGGGGTTTCTGTAAACTTAAGGCACTTGGTAATTGTTTCCTAAAGCAGTGGCAAAGCTAGCAAAAGCTAAGGGGCTTGACACATTGAACTGGAGTTAAAACTCTCTTTGATTTTCTTTAAGACTGTTAGCTTGAACACAAAGCAACTTCTAAGTGGCTTTGGACCCAATCCAGCAATCCCTGAATCCTACAGGTATACTTCTGTCATCTTCAGTGAGTGCTTTCATGCATTTAAGTTCCCATGGTTGCTTGGAAGGGGGATTGGTATGGACTTTTTGTCTACCCCCTCCCTTTTTTAAAGACAGGAAAAATGCTGTGTTTCTAACAGAAGCACAACTTAATTCCTGAAAGTTTGAGACACTACATGCAAGAACACTACTCCCTTAAGCAGCTAAGAACATGTATAAATGCTACTTGAATTGAAATTATTTCATAACACTAAGGTAAGAGAAAATGGCACTCACAAGACACAAACAGAGTGAACCTGGAAATTTCTGGTGCTCTTTAAGACAGAGCAATCAGGACACAAAGCACAAGCAGCAAATAAAAAAGAGAGGCAGCAAGGGGGCTAAAGCAACAGAAGCTAGAGACGTGTAACTAGAGGCTGCTGCTATGTGGATTCTCCCAGGTTTGTGCTCAGAAAACTCTTTCCCTTTATCCAGTCCCACTGCTTACTGCCACTGGTCTCCTAAAAACAACGTTGAGACCTTAAATGTCACTTCAGGGTGTTATGCTGGAGGGTCCAGCATATCTGGGGGAAATGATGAACCACAGAGGTACACAGGTGTTCTTTTTATTATGGAAGAGCAGCTAAAAACACACACACACATAAACCAATACACAAGGCACTGAGTCTTTAAATAACTGGATTTTCTGAAGTGTCTCTATATGCTATTAGATATACTAGAGAACAGCATCTTTCTAGCATTTAAGCTACAAAGATTGTGGCAAAAAAACCTACATTAGAAAGGTTTCTTCAGAAAGGTGGTATTAATTCCCCTGTCTCCCTAGGACACTTGATTGCTGCATGTTTCATGCAGGAAATTAACTTTATTTCTGCAGAGAAAAATTTCACACTTAAGGATAAAGACCTCATGAATTGATAGTTTTTGATTCTCAGAGAAGAAAGGAGGGGCTTCAGCAGAACTGCCACCTTGGACTGCCAGAGGGCAGATTTTGGCTTGTTTAAGAGACTGGTTGAGAGAATGCCTTGGGAGACCATCGTGAAGAACAACGGAGTCCAGGAACACTGGACTTGTTCAAGAAGGAGATTGCAGTGGCTCAAGAGCAGGCTGTGCCCATGTGCCAAAAGATGAGCGAGTAAGGAAGATAGGCCTGGATGAACAGAGAGTTGTGAACAGAACTCAGGGGAAAAAAGAAAGTTTGAGACCTTTGGAAGAAGGATCAGGCCACTCAGGAATACAAGAAGGATGTGGTGAGGTTATGTGGGGAGAAAATTAGAAAGGCCAAAGCTCAGCTAGAACTGAATCTGGCTACTGGTGTAGATGACAGTAAAAATACTATTTTAAATACATCAGCAACAAAAGCAAGGCCAAGGAGAATCTCAATTTTTTGGATGTAGGGAGAAATAATGGCAAAAGACAGTGAAAAGACTGAGGCACTTAAATGCTTTTTTAGTCTCAGTCCTTAATAGTAAAACTGGCTGTTCTCAGGGTACCCAGCCATCTGAGCTGGAAAACAGGGATGGGAGCACAATGATGGCCCCATAATCCGTGAAGGAATGGTCAGTGACCTGCTACAGCACTTAAGACACTCATAAGTCCATGGGGCTGGATGGGATCCACCCAAGGGAACTGGTGGAAGAGTTCACTGATGCACTTTCAACCATTTATGAGCAGTTCTGACAAATGTGACACACATCTGCAGGAAAGGTTGGAAGGAGGATCTCAGGAACCACAAGCCTGACCTCAGAGCCAAAGGAGGTTATAGAGCAGATCATCTTTAGTGCCATCATGCAACATGTACAGGACAACCAAGGGATCAGGCGCAGCCAACCTGGGTTTAGGAAAGGCAGGTCCTGCTTGACCAAACCTGATCTCCTTCTGTGACAAGGTGACCCATCAGTGGATGAGGGAATGGCTGTGGAAGGGTCTGCCTGCACACTTGTGTTGCCACCATTTCCCCACCACTGTCCCGGAGAAACTGGCTGCTCACGGCTTGGAGGAGTGTCCTGCTCACTGGGTAAAAACCTGCCTGGATGGCTGGGCCCAGAAGGTGGTGGGGAACGGAGAGACATCCAGCTGGGGCTGCTCACCAGGGCTGTGCACCAGGACCCAGGGCTGGGGCCAGTCCTGTTTAACACCTTCATTCACAGCTGGCATGAGGAGATCGAGGGCACCTCACCTGTTTGCTGGTGACACCAGGCTGGGCAGGAGTGTTGATGTGCTGGAGGGCAGAAAAGGCTCTGCAGAGGGATCTGGACAGGCTGGATCGATGGGATGAGGCCAGTTGTGTGAGGGACAACAAGGGGAAGTGTCAGGTCCTGGCTTCAGTCACAGCAACCCACAGAAGTGCTCCAGGCTGGGGGAAAAGTCGCTGGAAAGCTGCCCACTGGAAAAGGACCTGGAGGTGCTGGTTGACAGCAGCTGAACATGAGCCCAGGTGGCCAACAAGGCCAATGTCCCCTGGCCTGTGCCAGCCACACTGTGGCAGCAGGACAGGGCAGGGACCGTCCCCCTGTGCTGGGCATTGCTGAGGCCACACCTCGAATCCTGGGGGCAGTTTTGGGCTCATCATGGCAAGAAAGACTTTGAGGGGTTGGAGTGTGTCCAGAGAAGGGAATGGAGGAGGTGGAGAAGGATCTGGAATACAAGTGTGATGAGGGGAAGCTGAAGGAACTGGGGTTGTTCAGCCCAGAGGAGAGTCAGAGGACCTTCTCACTGTCTACAACCACCTGGAAGGAGGTTGTAGCCAGGGATGGGTCCATCTCTTCTCCCAGGTAACAAGTGACAGGACAAGAGGAGATGGTCTCACGGTACACCACGGGAGATTTAGAATGGATATAAGGAAAAAATTCTTTCCAGAAAGGACTGACAGGCATTGGAACAGGCTGCCCAGGGAAGTGGATGAGTCACCACTCTTGGAGGCATTTAGAAGACGTGTAGATGTGGCACTTAGGAACATGATTTAGTGGTGGACTTGGCACTGCTGGGTTAACAGTTGACTTGATCATCTTAGAGGTCTTTTCCAACCTAAACAATTCAGTGATTCTATTATTCTAAAACCTACTGCAAGGACTTACTGTGCTGTTGTCTACAGCAGATGGTACCAGCTGTTGCAGGAGAGAGGAAAATGGATTACATGGATGCTGCTGTGATCTGGCATGGCATTTCCTATGTTCCTCTCCCTGGTCAGCAGTGCCCATGTTTCTGTTAGCTACAGCCAGCTCTCAAAGATCTCAACAGTCTTTCCAAGTGCTCAAACCCCCCTTATGAGTTCAGTTTATCTGTTCTGCACACTACTTACTTAAAGCCTGTATAAAAGGAACAATCTTTGCACTTGAAGAGTTTTTTCCCTCCATGTTTGTCACGGTAGTGGCGCCGAATGCTCTGTATGTAACCCGAGGAGAATTCACAAAATTCACAGTTAAGGATGGCTTCTGCTTTTTCCACTCCTGCAGCACTCCCAGAAAGTGGGATTGGGCTGATGTTGTTGTTGTTCCTGGCCAAAGCTGCAGACTGGTAGTGGTTCAACTGCTGCTGCACATCAGGAGGCTCTGAGTACGAAGAGTCTGTAGGGAAACAGAGCAAAGTTGTTATTCCAGGTGGATCAACAAATCTAAAAAGGTTTGATGCCTGGTCCAGAACCCCTTGGCTTTTAGGGGGGCGATTATCAAGATGTTAGTTACAAAACTAATCCTGCCTTCTGGAGGGAATAAGGTGGAGCACTTATTAATCTAAACTAAGGTGTATTCTTCAGTTAAAAGAGGATTTTTTGATCTGATCTGGGGAGGAAAGGAGTCACAGGTTTAAATTAACAGTAGTCTAAAAAGAAATCTCATTTGTCTGATTTTAAGACACAATTCATGAGGGTAAAACTCGCTAATCATACTGCCAAGTGTTTTATGTGTTTGGTGCATAATCAGACCAGACTCTCTCAAAGGAGGTGAAGATCTGGCACAGGATACAGATAAACAGACTACCTATAAAGGGAAAGTTAAAAAAAATTAAGATAAATAAATGGATACTCTTTTCTACTAATTCCTGGAATTATTTAAGAAACCCACATCAAAAGTTAACTTTAGAAAATGGCTCAATTATACTGTGTCCCATTTGAAGCAGTCTTCATGAAACATGAATTCAAATGCTGATGATATCTGAAATTAAGTCAACATTTAAAAAAAAAAAAAGATATGTTTGATCATAAATTTCAGTAAAGAAAACTTTTAAACCACTATGTTTTGCTATACTGAGAAAGGGATCTCTTTTTTATGTCTGTATAGACACATCCCTTCTGCAAGCCAGCAGAACTCTGTCACACCATTTTAATGGCATGTGGAGTAACACAGTTCAGTGATGTCTCAGCACTGAAACTGAAAGCTACGTTAGCTGGACCCCCCCAAAAAGGAGGGGGAGGAGGCAGGGTGGTGTTGAACCTTTCCCAACACACTGCTTGAATGTGGAGGTTAGGAATTCATGTGCTTTGTTCTGTATAACCCACAGCTGCCCATGAATGGCACAAATCAAAGCAGATGAATAAAGCACAGATGAATTTCAGTGCAATTTTCCTGAATAGGAGACAAAAGGCTCTTTTCCTAAGCTTTCTAGAAAGGGGAAAAAAGCAAGGGGGGGGGGTGGTGGTGGTGAGAGGGAAGTCAGGATACAAACTGTTCCAGCCACCTCCTGCTTTGATGTGTACTTCATTTTCCAAAGCTTAATTCCCCAAGGCTAGATATATAGGAATTCTCTAACAGACATACTTGTGGGAACTTAACACCATCCATTCTAACCAATTAGTATGGAAAACAAAAGGCAAACAGGCCTATACAGCTCTCAGTGTGAGGACCTCTCCACCTGTCTTCCAAAGAGCAAAATGCTTGCCTTCTTTTCTCACTACCACAGAAGGGGGTTATACATGCCCAAGAAATGAATAACAAATGCCAACAATAAAAAAACCAAACTGAGCACACGAACAAAACACACAGAGGAGATAAATGTCTCCAGGCTTCCCTGGCTTCATCACCTGGTGTACAGCAAAGACAAAAGGCAGAGACATGAAAGATTCTGGTAAAATGAATGAAACATTTTTTGTTTTTCTTATGCAATACTCATGAACTGAGGCTGGCTTACAATGCAGCATTTATCATCTCTTGCTTCCACCACCTCTACAGCAGGTTTGTTCACCAAGAGGGCTCACAGTGAGCTCCACCTGTTTAAATGTCAAGGCTTTCTTTTCCTTGTGCTTGAAACAGGCTCCCCACCTCCTTTATTTTGGCACAGGATAGGCCCGAAGAGCTGCAACTCGCTCTGCAGAAGTCTCTTTTCTCTCAAAGGCAGCAACTGTGTGTTCACCCTCCTTTGGAACAGGACCTTGAGGCCCAAAACTGTGCGTGGTTCAGAGTGGATCTGCTGACTCATCTGCATCCTGGTGCCTGGGTCCTACCAGTGATTCTAAAAGACCCCAAAAAAGGCAGATTTCCTGACAAGGGTATGGCAGCCCGAAAAAGAAATTCATGGCATTAGAAACAGGTCTTTTTTGTATGTGTACCAGTCGAATGGTAGGGTAGGGTACTGACTTGTAGGGTACTGACTGAAGTCTACTTTGTGGTCACTGTTCCCCTTCTCACGAAGAAGGGACCAGAAATTTCCACCACACCATCAAGGTTCCTAAGCCTCAGCAAATACCCATGGCTAAGAAAGTTACAGGTCTAAAAATTATTATTTTCAGCAGGAGGAAGTTCTGCCGTTGTTCAGAAGATCTTCTGTACTTCAGATGTTTTCACTTTCCCTATCATCTGGTGTCTATTATTCCAGCTTTCCAACTTTCAATCAGGTATTTAGAGCTCTGTGGAATCTGCTATGTGAAAACTGCAGAAGTAGATAGCTACATGACAATTCTCACAGAAAGGAAAGCACATGAAGTAGGTTTCCTTGTCACATCAGGAATAGCCAAAAGCAAATTCTATATTTCACACTGCCAACCTTACAATTTTTAGTTCATTGCTCCATTACAAAAACAGTTGTGATATTTAGAGGAAAAAAAAAAAGCCACATCAAGAGCTTATCCAGTAAATCTTACCCTTAAACAATGTAGCATGCATACCCCGAATATATTCTTCACTTTGTCTCCTGCCAAATGCTTTCATTGTTTTGCAATCTTTCTGCAGTGCAGGGTTTGGCACTTCCTGAAGGAAAACACTCAGGACCAACACATGTGTATAGGGCTTCTCTTGGTGTCAGAGAACCAGCTTGCCATCCTGGCATGCCAGGTGCAACCCAGCCCCACCAGGGACATTTCAGGCACAGCCCAGAGTTGACTAAAAGCATGGGAAGTTTTCCACTGGGGTCAGTGAGCTACACCCTTATCATGCCCACTCAGCAACCAGTGAACGCAGCAGAACAACAGCAACTGACTTGAGTTTGCTGCCAAGAAATACGTTTTAGCACAGAGCACAGAAGGCATTCACCAGCAAACAAGAAACAGATGATGGGGTCGAGATTTTGGACACTTTTATTTATTTTTCAAAGGCAGTACCTTAGAGCAGGGACCAGGGACACAAATCCACAGCCAAGGAGCATGTCCTTCAGTGCTGGATTGACTTAGAATGTTGACCAAGTTACAAGAGCCTTAGCACTCAGACAAGCCTCAAGCTGGTGTGTACCAAAGTGCTGGACACACTTTGGCAGTGTTTCTCCAAAAACAGGATGCCTGGATTTAAGAGTGGAGAATGAAGGAGGAAGAGAGCAGAGTTTTCCCCTGAGAACTGATCCACAGCTGAGTCATGGCTGTACACACAATGCAAGGTCCACCCGAATCTTTCTCCTCCATCCCAAGCACTAAAGATTGGGAACAATCTGAGATAGTATCAACAGCCTGGGTCTGGAGCAGGAAAAGGGTCTAGCCATCCATGCCCTCAAAAAAGTTAAAAGGCTCTAGAAGCCTACATCAAACTCAAAAATCAGAAGACAAAATAAGCAACAGGAATATTTAAGAGCATTTGTATTAAGTACATGTAAAACACAAAGGCAAGGACAAAACATGAAGGGAAAGAAAATGAAGAAAAATGAAACACTGGGAAGTACCAATTACATGTTAAGAAAAAAAGGCCTTTTCTATTTATTTATTTATTTCCCCCCCCTCCATTCAACAGCCTTGAGGAAGCACAGATATTAAAGAACATTCATATATGCAATGAAAGGAAAGAAAATGGAACACTTAGCCCTAACTCATTTGGAATGATCAAATATATACAAAAAAAAGCCCCCACCCAAAAGACTGAGATCCATTTATAGAAGTAGTTTTATCCAAAATGAATGGAAGGACTTCACCACGCAACTGCAAAAGCAAGATAACAGAACAGGATGATCTCAGGTAAAAGAAAGGACACCTACAGTCATGCCAAGAGGCAAAAGTTAATAGTGACTGATATCATTAAAAATGGAAGAACAGTGGCAATGCTGCAAATGTCAATTTTGAGATTTCACATATGGGATCTACCTACAAACTACCTGCACAGTAAGAATAAAAGGACCAGCAATTAGTGTAATCCCTGCCAGCACCTATGAATCTAAAACACATGCAACAGCATTCTCATCCCCAAAATGCAGAAGTAACTAATCAAAAAGAAAGCAGCAGAAATACTGCCCACAAGGTGATTTATCAACACAGATGTATCTAAATTGCTACTGCATTCTGGTAATAAAATAAAGTAAATCTCACTGTGTGTCTGCATGGGCTTTTCCTGAGTGCCTAAAACACTAAAAGGTCTGGTCAGTGATGCTGCCACCCCGAGAACTTTATTCAGAGTACAGTCACAAAGACTGACACAATGAGTCTGTCCACAAATCTGGATGTTGCTACCTCATTCAAAAGAGCAATGCAATACAATCATGGAAATGCATCTTGATACACACCTGCATACTGTGGGATCATACACTGGGGAAAAAAAAAAACACTATGAAAGCCCACCACAGAAGGGAACTGAAAATCCAAGTTTCACTGGATGCTATGCAGCATATAACGTTTCAGATACCTAAAAAGCCCCAGCTTTGGGATACCTTCAGAGGAAAAATGCAGTTTCAGATTCTCAACTGAATACTTAAATTTACACAGAAATTAATTGATCCTTCAGTTGTTTGTAGGTCTTTTCAGAGCTATGAACGAACAGATACCAAACAGCAAAACATTTAGACAAGACACCTAAACCAAACAGCAACAGACCACAAGTACACCTGCACATGTCTAAGTAAGAGACACTGAACAACAGCTGAGAAATAAGAGGAAAAATACATGTTAAAGAAATTAAACCACTGCTTCATCCTTGTAGGGTGAACAGAACTAGACATACCTAATATAAGTACTTGCACGCCTGCACAGTGATAGATAGGGATGAAGGGAGAAACACTGGTCAGGAGAAGCAGCTGTTTGAATACACTGGAAAGTGATGTTATTGAATTTACAAGCTGGTAATAACTGAATAGCTCAATGACCAGAAAGAGTCCATGTGAGAGAAAAATGAAGACACCATGCCTTCCTGGTATGTCCACATAGAAACATCAACCAGGCAAAAGAGATCAGCATTTGTATGAACAATGAAACTGAAGGTAGAGATGTTTGGCTACTGAGATAAATAAAAACCAAAGAGAATGTATAAATAACAAAAAATGCTTAATAGCCCTTTTGGTGGGGGGTGGGGAAAGGGAATGTCGCAGTAATACCAGCCCTGGATCTGTGAGGAAATGTTCTAGACAAAGAGGAAAATATTTAGAATGTTATTTAATTTTATCTGAATTCATTCATAAAGATTTCTATTAAGAATGACAGAAGAACTCCAAGATTTAAGAAAAGCAGCAGGCAAATAGTTTCCTCTGGACAGAAACTTATTTGTAAAATCAAATAAAAAGATGCAATGCTCTACCAAAAAATACCAACAAACGCACAATAAATGGCCAATTATTATTTTAAATCGCACAAAATAAGTGTAAGAGTGGAATTTAAAAGATTTAGGAATGCAATCCCTTCCAAAATCCAATGGGACTCAAAATTACCAGCTCACTGAGTGGTAGGATAGCATACAGTCATGAACGGCAACAGCTTGAAAAGTGGGAAGGTGGCAAAGCAGGGTGTCATACAAAGACTGTGAAGACTACACACATTTGTTCACTTTATGCCATGCAGCACTGACCTGGAAGGAAGAGTACGTGGGAGGGTGAAATGTTCTGGCAATAAATTAAGCTGAGGGAAGGGGATGATAGAAGAGACTAAGACTCAGAAAGATGTGGCAAAGCATTCATGAAGAAGCTTAGAGAACCACACAGTACAAGGAAGTTTTATTCACTGCATGTTTAAAATCAGAATATGAACTTACTCCTCCACCTAAATTCTGATTTCTGTTAAATAACTGTGACATTGTTAGGATGCTGTGAACGAGATGTAACAGAAACAAGCCTTGTGCCCTTGCTTGCACACTCCAAAGGATTGAAGAATAAAGAAAAGAAAATAAAGTCCTGGAAGAGTCGCCATTTAAAGGATTTACACACACACCCTCCACCACAATCCCCTGCAAAATAAACCAAACCCACAAACCCCACCAACAAACACAAAACCAAACAACAAAAAACATCAAAATAACAGAAAACCACAACACAAAAAGTTGTTGGAGGAAATTATTCCAGCACTATCCATAAAGGCCACTTTTTGGATTATTTCAGACCAGCTTTTGTGAGAAAGATATTGCATGTATTTCTAAGCCTCAGTAGAGAGTAAAGAGAAAGACACACGGACTATGCAATCTTCTTTATTCAAGAGAGGTGAGAGAACCTATATCCATGTTTCCTTGTAACTCTGAATTTGTGGGAAGTGTTTCCAATTAATAAAAACATATCTAACTTTAGAAAATAAAAAAAGGAGGTATATGTGGGAATGGATTTAGAATGTCACTGATAACGTTCTGACCACTAATGTGTTTAATGTTGTTCAAAATGTATGTCTACCTTCTCTTCTCCATGTGTTCCCCTTCCCAGAATTCTCCATGTGTCTCCCCCCAGAATCCCCTGTGTCCCTTCCCAGGAATCCCTCTGTGTTTTCTTCCCAAAACTCCACTCTGTGAGCTGAGGGGCGGAGTCCACCTTGTTACCTGAAACCCCTTCCCACCCGAATGTAAATTCCCTCATCCCCATTGGCCCAAAGCCAGACACCCTCCCCCCCCTTTTCCCTCATTGGAGGATTTGAACTCCCTCCAAAGTCTATAAAAACCCCTCTTTGTCCAAATAAAGTCTCTCTGTTTGCACTCTCCCCAGGCTGTGTGGTCTCTCTGTCCTTTGCCCGGGGCTCAGGGACCACGTGGCTGGGGGGAGCAGGGAGCACACCTTTCTCCTAGGTTCATGGACTGAAACCTAACCTGGAGACTAAACCCATATCGCTGTGACCTCAGCACTACAACACAACATCCAACGAGGCTTAAAATATATATCAGATGGGATATGAATTACCTTTGGAGTTATGTGCACACCTAGCTCTGAATGGAACTGAGATAAGATATGTGCTTTGCAGCTTCTTTTGCTAATATCAAAACCATTTAAAGGGTCATAAATTTCACCTAATAATAAGAAAATAATAAATAACTTTATCATCTGAATCTCTTCCACACAAAGAACCCCACCCTGCTGACTGCAGAGTAATTTTGGAGTTTCACAGCTGGGGTGTAGAGTGATGCAAATGAAAGCAGTAGAAATTATTTAAGATCTATGAAGTAGTAATTGAGGAAATAAATTACACCATATTATTCCCATCAGAAGAAAAGGATCAGTCCAGGAGCTTCTCAAGCCCTCCTGTTCTAGAGTATCCAACACAACCAGGAATTCCCATTAGTGTGAGCTTCCACAACAGCTCTGCAGTGCTTTGGAAGTAGCAGTTTAGTGGTCAGGAAACACTTCATCATATAGCCATTTAACTTCTAGTCATCCCTTATTTTCATCTGTTTTCCCCTCAACAGTATTTCTTTCCTGGCTTGAAGTCAGTTTAACATTCCTGCAGTTCTTTAGGTGACTTGGCCACTTACTAGTCCACATTTAGGCTGCACACAAGCCTCTCACTGTAAACTGGGCACTTTTAGCAGCTGCTCCACCTCTCACAACCTTTCCAACACCAGTGCCAAGCCACTACAGCTTTCCAACCCCACCAATTGCTTTGCCCATTGCCATTTTCACTTGACAACAAGATGATTCATGGGTGCATCGAGTTCCCCATGCTCTGGCACTCATGTTATCTTACCTCTGTTTATCTACTGCCTTTTGTTTAAAGAATGTTTCACTTTGAGAATCTGCTGCCACTGGCTTGTACTGGGTGAACAGTTCAAACTGTGGGTCAGGCTTCAGCCCTACATTCTTCTAATTTCTTATTCAAGGAATGAAATCTCATTGTCTAAATGCATTTAAAACTGAGACTTCTACTCGATCAAAAACTTCTGCTGCATGGCAAACACTGGGATCTATTTACCTATTTCCATAAAATGCATAAAACAAAAGGTTGTCTAGCTGTCCTTGATTCTGTTGAAACACACTCAAGCCTCACAAATGGAAGTGCATTTACAGAAGAGAAGAACACAGACAAAACCAGAAATAGCTTTAGCAAGATACTGATTTAACCAATTTGCTAAAAGGACTTACTGGTAGCAGGTTCTTTTATGAGTTTACAAATGCACAAAGCTCTGCTTCAACTGATCCTTCACTCAGACAATAAGCTACCAATCAGTTTTAATTTTTGTTGCACTAGTAACCAAATGATCCTCATGCTATTATGCTCCATGATTTCCTTCTCATTTTTAAAGGGCATGATGTTTTTCAGGAGCACTCCACATTTCCTTCTCTGCTACACTGGCCCTTTACATACCTGTATTAATACAAACACAGTGCCACACACACAGGTGTTGCTGCCACCTAAACGCTCACTTGCCTCCAAGGCTTGAAATGAAGACTGACAGAAATCAGCTTTATCCCAGTGCTACATATTTGCATTTCTACTTTAAAACAGGCCCTGAAACCACAGTGACAATATATAGGTACTGAGGATGTATTCTAACCACAGAGCTCAGGAACTTGCAATTTGTTCTGCAGACCTCCAGCATACACCTTGACATTATTTTGACTGCCAGCACAAAGTCCCCACCTCTGTAGCCATCTCTGAGCTCAGACCACTTCAGGCAGTATTTTCAAGCCCTGGTACCGACATGTAGGAACAATGTTCCTTAAAGAAGAAATAAAACCAGCTACCTAAATGTCAAACATTGAGCTGTCAACTGTGATGATGATATATGTCCACTGCAACAGAGCTAAAATGAGCAAAGGAGCTCTACCTCTTTGCCAAGCACCAAATCCCTCCAGCATGTTTTAGATCAATGGAAAGTAACTGGAGTCTCAAGGGACAGGGAGACTATCAGCTGGCTTACACAGGAAGGCTACTAATATGTGAGAATGACAGTCTGCAGAAATGCTCTCTTGGTCAAGTCATGCCATACACCCCTTCTCACCAAACAGCCTCCTTTTTACTCTGTACAGAGTCATCACAAATTCCACAGACAGCAGTAGGATGTGACACATAAGAGATCAGCATCTACCACTTTGTCCCCTAGCCTGAACACAAATATCAGAGCCAAAAGGGCAGCAAAAACCTCAGGGGAAAAAAAACAAAACCAAACAAAAATAAAAACAAACAAACAAACAACCACAAAAAACCCACAAACAAACAAACAAAACCAACCAACAAAAAACCAAAAACAAATAAACAACCAAACAAAACCACCACCACCAACAAACCACAAAACAAACAAACAAAAAACCCAACCAAACAAACAAAAAAACAACCACAACAGGAGTCAGGATTTGCTTCTTTCTTTTTACTGTAGGTGTAATCAGGTCATTTCTTTCTGCTCAGAAGGAATCCAGAAGATGTTTCTTCCTTCATTTACTTCTTGATCCACCCAAACATTCTGTCTCCTCCCTACCCTAGTCAAGTCTTTCAGTACCACAGCAATCCCATCACAGCAGGCTGTCTGGCTCCATACAAAGACTGACAGCAACCTTCTCCCAGCTGCATGAGTTCCTGTCTGCATCCTGTTGAATCTCAGTTTTGCCTTTACCCATTCAGTTCAAGCACAAAAAACAAGCACAATGAACAGCAAGTTGACACCCCCCTGAGCACAGCTAATGACATCTCCCTCTGTTCCACTAGCCACAAAACTGTTCTCAACATGCTGTAGGAAAAGGGCAAAAGCCAAACAACTACACAGTGGAAGAGAGCTGAGGAGAACAAGGTCATCCCCAGTGCCTTAGGACCTTGAGACAGTGAAGAGCTTGTTTCGTAAAACTGGAGGTGAACAAGCCCTGGGCTTGTTCCACCAGCCTCTGCCAATCTGATGCAGGAGAAAAGTTCCATCTGATCCAACATCTGATGGTTGGTTTAACACTGGCCACAAGGGGTAGGACACACCAACAAGTACCAGAGAGGTTTACAAGCACTGGAAGACAGTGTTGCCACTGTGGGAAGAAAAGATAGGCAAGGTCTGAAGGGAAAACAGGAACTTGCTCAAGGTTAGGGAAAGAAGGAACATGGCTGGGGGAGGGGGGAAAGAGCAGCCTGCAAGGCACTGATAGTTTAGAGTGAGCATGAGGCATCACTCCTCCTGTGGGGCACAAAAGTAGGTAAACAGGCAGAACAAATAGACAGCTCTTTGCAGCCTGTAACTACAAAAGCAGAGGCATCTTCTGTTCTGAAGTATGCAGATCACCATCTTGAATCCTTAACAGGGATCTGATCCTTCCAACTCACCTTGCAATTAAAGCAATTAGCTATTGAAGCTTTGCCTGAGTTTGCCCTGTAGTCACTACTGGCTCTCTGCCCTTCCAGTCAAACTTCAATGAAATAAAAGGGTCTGAAACTTCAAAGGAGTTTTTGTCCAAACTCCTCCCCCCAAAAATTAAAACCCTGAACTAAACACATTCTGCTCCAATACAAAGTTTCCTGGCTGTGAGGACTGACCATTATGATTTTCCCCGAACAGCAGTAACCATAAAACACTAAGACACACTAGTAACAATGAGAGAGAAACAGCACCAAAGGGGAGGAGGACCATCTTAGGAATTTTCTGCCCTGATTGCAAGGTTAGAAAAATATCCCTTATCAAGCGTAACAGTGCACATGAATAAAAATAAGCAAATCAGCCACAAACCCTGACAGGGATTAAAAAAGGAAACAAACAACAAAACCCACAAGTCAGGGTAGTATGTCTGACCATATGGAAAGCTTGCCTCTCTTCTGAAAGGTGGAAGGAAGACGGAGATGTGTGGCTCTGGGATTGAGTGGATCTTTGTAACAATCATGACTCACTGGCACCAGCTTAGTGGATTTTGTTAAAAGGTGCCTTGCTGCCCACAGTTCTCCTCTCACTCTGGTACTACATTAAATTGCTTTAGGAAACATACCAAAGGCCCTCCACGCCCCCCAGAAGTTCATCTGCCAAGCACCACACAAGACATAATATCCTCATTAGGCACTATCTACTCTGAAAAATTGTACAGAGTTGGGAAGGGATTTACAGTTCTTAAACAACAGTCCCAGAAACAAGACTTTGCCAAGCAATTCTGTACCCAGCCTAGCTCTGGCAAAGCAAGCAGATGTATTTATATTTGTGTCTAGATGAGGCAAAGTTATTTTCCACTGGCAAAGGCTAAAGTTCAGGAAAAAAAAATGGAACAGGGCACTGGGTGTTTCACTGAGCAGTCTTCAATGCATTTGCTGCTGCAAGTAATTAAATTTAATGAAGATGTTGACATACCATGTACTGGGAAACTCAAAAAATGTTCTAGTTCTAACCCTGCATGTGTGTTGTGATGTGTGCTGGTATTAATGATAGATCCTGCTTGGTTTGCACAACAGTGAAAAGCATAATTACTGAGCTTCAAGGGCACACAGAAGGAGTGCTGCTTTCTCTATATCAAGAACTGGTCACCAGTGAAAAGGAATGGTCTCGTACAACAGCAGCATGCTTGAGAAGACATTAGAAACAACATCCAGGTATGTTTACCTCGCACTTTACTTTTTTACTTTGACAATTCAATATTCTCAAACAGTAAAATTAAAACAAACAAACAAAGCCTATTTTTTTTAATTACTACACAGTCACAATACAAAGACATTTTTGAGGCTCCAAATCTGCCAGTCACATGAATAAAAAGTAGAACTTTGCTCTAGAAACCAGTTAGGCCAAAGGGGTTATTTTCACAAAGTAAAGGGCTATTCAAGAAAGCAATAGTACCAGTCAAGGCAATTTTGGGCAAGTATTTTATATGCCCCCAAGAAGCTTTTGCTGTGGGTGAAGTCATAATATGAAAGTATCAATCTATTGAGTCATTCTGCTTTACAGACATTATGACAACAGGTTGCACTCATGGGTTTCTCCAGTTAAGAAGAAAACAGAGCACCACATCTACAGCCCTCAAATACGAGCACACGTGGATAACACCAGAACTCACACAAGCAGTGTTTGTGCTTTCTCCTCAGCTGGTAATCACTTTGCACATAACACATTTTGCTACTCGTGTTTTATATTGTTCGGTCACATAATTTTTGAGTCTCTGCCTTGCTTGCAACTCTTCCTCACTGCAAGAGATGGGAGCCTACTAATCTTATGCCTTGACAATGCAGATTGGGGCATTCCCTTGCCTTGCACTCAAATCAACAGGAGCAGAGCTGACACTGGAAACCCTTACCTGTGACACAAACTAACATGCAGAATGACACCACCAGCCGTAAACCCATCATGGGCAGAGACTGGCATGGATTTCAGTTCTGATTGCCACAGAGACTGAAAGAGTATGGCAACAGATCCTGAGGGATTCATCCAATCCTCCTAGCAGTTTGCAGTGTTTTAATTTACAATGAATTTTTTCTATATAAGTTCTCAAAACTGTTAAGGAACATTTTAGTGTAAATGGCAGATAAGTAAATTAAAAAAAAAAAA
>VXAU01000228.1:473055-504415 GCA_013399695.1 Formicarius rufipectus
AAAAAAAAAAAGTCAACCACACATGCAAATAGTCAATCCCCACCACTTCTTTCTTGAGAGATGAAAAATACCTGTAAGCTCTCAGGAGAGCAAAAAAACATTTTACCATAATGGCAACCTCATCATTTCAACAAAAGTTGGACACCACAAACCATTCAGTGCTCTTGTGCTTTGCAAAAATTGCACTCGTGGTCAGTGTTTTCTGGGTTGGTTTGTGTGGGTTTTTTTTTTGTTTTGTTTTGTTTTTTGGCTGTTTCTAAGAAAAATACAAATAAAATTATCATCACCCCTCAGGCTCCCTCCAAAAAACTCTTCTGAGTACTTTACCTCTGGTTGGAATAAGATACAATGAAAACATCTTCCTTATTTATCAAAATATTGCCCAACAGGTAAAGAATCAAAAACCAGGATTTTCAAATGATGTCTCTGTAAGAAATCCTTCTCTGTTGACTCACCAGGACTGCCACAATCACCTTCTTACACTACTGCCCTGAAAGAAGCACTGAAATGCTTGTTATATGCTCTGAAGAGGTCAGTATACTTTCTAATGACAATTGTCATTGGAATTATGGTTGCCAAGGATAGGTCTGCCTAAAATTTTCAGCACCTACTCCACTTCAGCTTCACTTCCATAAAAAGTGTATCAAGCATCCCGAGACATCGCTGGGACAGACAGTTGAATACTTCAGATATGTTTGCTCCTACCAAGACAGAACTGAAGGAGAGGAGTCACAGAGATTTAGGTGCATTCCCATCTTTTAATGAATGGATCAATCTAAAAGAACAAAAGAATTTTTCTAAGCAAGGCCCCTCAGGGAGCAATTTGTGCATGGAAAAAAAAGTATCAGCAGAAGTTCCACTGGGCTGCTGCCCAGAGCAGCTCTATTCAGACATGCACTCTGCTATTACAAGTCCCTTTTCCCTTTTCTCCATTTTCAAAGTGCTCATCAATTGACAGGATGTGTTCTGCTAGCTCCTCAAATCTCCCCAAGTCATCCTGCTCTGTCTCCTATTGTAACCACGGTGTTCATTCACAGACAGGAACAGATCCTTTCTGCCACCACTCCAATGACACCAGCCTGCTGCACACCTATCAACCTACAAAACAAGTTCCTCACGATGTGACACAACCTTTGGTCTTCCTTACACCCCAGCCCTAATTCAATTTTGCAGCCCTGGTGAATTAACTTGATTACAGTTCACACTGCAGGTTATTTATACACATTAACAGACAAGGTCCAAGTACAATACACCACGTGAGCCCTTAATACTGGCTCCAGCTGGACCTAATAGTGCCCATCACACAGACCTGCACTTCCTATTACTGGGATCACTATTTTACCTGGTCTTGCACACCACCTGCAACTCATAGGCCTAGGCCACAGAGACATTTAATTCCTCCCTACTAAAACCCAAAAATAAGTGATGTCATAAGAGCAGCCACCACCAACTTGATCTGCAGCCAACTTTCTAATGTAAAAAAAAAATTACTTAAAGCAGGTTATTCCTTCCTCAAGCAATGCTGAAAATGCTAACACGATTATTATAACACCTGTACTTGTCTGACCAGCTCCCCAGTGGGTGGCTTCTATTATTGTCAAAGTGACTTAACCATTAACCCCGTTTAAAGATCATCAAGCTAATTGGGACAAATTCTGCCTTGGTTTCAGGCTGTAATCTAGGTAACAGAGCCAACCTAATGAAGTGCTTTTGTTAACAGTCATCATTTTATTTATTTCCAGGAAGAGTTCCTAAAGGCTGTAAAATTGTCTTCTACAGGAGTTGCCGCTGAATTCTACCTCCATTAATCATGAGTTTGAACTCATTGGATAAGCAGAAAAAAGAAGAGTAACTGAACCAACCTTACCAAAACTAAATATTGCCCTTCTGTATCTCTCCACACACCTTTGCTAACAAATGACTATTAACAGGCAGGAGAGACTAGGACAGCCACTGAAATATATTTTCCACTTCTTAAGCCAGTATTGGAATATTTTCTTTTTAAAAGCAATAAAAAAGCCGTAGAAGACATGTCAAGATGTACCCAGTTTGTTGGATTAGTTTAAGCTAGCATTAGCAAAAGACTCAGTAAGTCTTCAATGCACTATTCTAGACAACCCATTGACAAAAGACTGTCTGAGAGCAGCTGGTCACAGTCTTTTGTTAAGATTCTGACCCCAAAAGTGACTTGCTAATTTCTTCCAATTCTTTTCAGCCATTTTTCTGAACATCTTTCTCATTTTACTTTTTTTTTTTTTTAATTTGTTGAGAAAGAAAAGAAGGCAAGATGGGAGACCAAAATGGTACAAAATGATTACTGATAATATTTACCTTCCATCCTTGGTTCACCAGCAACCCAACAAAGTTGCTGCTGTTGAGGGAGGTTAGAACCACTCAAAATTTCTGCAGAAAAAGGTATTTTCTCCTCTTCTAATACACTCTTCCAGTTCCCTGAATATCTGCAGATCTGAACCTTTTATTTATAGTCATCTACTACATTCTCCTCCCATGTCAATGCAACTCATCCAGGAATTAAGATTTTGTTTTTTGCCCTCCCCAAAGAAGAGCTCTTTTCTTAATTGACTGGAAGTAACACCTGAAGAGGTCTCATAAACTACTACTTAAAAAGCCTTAAAGCTTATTCTGACACCACACAACACCTCTTCTATGAGTCTGCATCTTCTCCACTTAAATAGTGTCCCTTCCTCTGCTGCTTCCCAAATATCTTCTACACACCCCTCCAGCACTAGGGGATTAACAGCTCTCAAAGGAAACATTGAAAAGAAAACCGTTCTCAGGTTCTGCAGATGCAGATTAATATATGAGGGTACTTTTGGTGTCCTCTGTAGCAAGAATAAGAAGAGTAATTACTTTTATTACCATTAGAGGTTCACATTTTAAGCTTAATCATGTGGTTTCACTGAAGTGCTCTCCTAACAAGATCAGGTATTAGATAAAAATTCTTTACTCTGAGGGTGGGGTGGCCCTGGCACAGGTTGCCCAGAGAAGCTGTGGCTGCCCCATCCCTGGAGGTGTTTAAGGTCAGGTTGGAGGGGGCTTGGAGCAACCTGGGCTGGTGGAAGGTGTCCTTGCCATGGCAGGGGGCTGGAACTGGATGATCTCCAAGGTCCCCTTCCAACCCAAATCATTCTACGATTCTGTGAAGATAAAGTGGTGTTTTTCAGGAGAATGGATGGAATTAGGTTACCCCTTTCTCACTGGCTATCTATAAAAGCCACAACTTTAAAAATTTTCTTCAACTTAAAGCTTTGCTAAGAAGTACAGCCAGCAGTGACATATTCCAAAGTCAGCTGCTGTGGTGACAGAACAAGCTAATGTATGAACTAGTGAGGATCTAAAGCAGGTCACTTCCTACAACACCATGTTTACTTTTGGTTTTGATGTTACTTCTGGTTTTCCTTAATGATCAAATGAAGATCTTTTTGGTGCAAGCTGCCTGCTGCAATTTCGTTTGCAATAAAAATATTAAGCGGCACCTTAGACAATTAAATTCTTGCTCTGAGGCACCTCTTACCATTAGAGTCCTCCACTTCTTCAGCAGGGGTGTGGTTCTTGGAGGTGTGGTGGGCGTGTGAGGCTGCAAGGTTGACAATGCGGGGTCTTGGTAGTGTCAGTGCTTTCCCATGCACTTTCAAGGAGTGCTCTTTCAGCTGGCTGATTGTCATGGTGGAAAATGAGCAGGAGGAACATTTGTAGGCATGTTCACCTGGGTGAGCGAAATACAGGCAAGTCATCAGCTCACAAAAGAAACAAAATGGGGCCCTCATACTTCTCTTACTGAACTTGGCAGTAAAATTCCCATGGACTCTTCAGCGAAAGATTGATCCCAAAGAGAACAAGTTATGCGTGTCTCCTTGTTGGAGCAGTCTGGAGTCTGTGGGTGTGGACACCTGCTTTGGACCAAAGAATCAGTTTCTCACAACTGCAGATCCTTGCACTGTGACTGATGTCAAAAAAAAGACAGAGACCAGACTCTTAGCATGCCTGTGTTTCATGGTATGGGAAGATAACAGACTCTGGGATGAAAATGGAGTCACTTAACTATAGCACTTCCAGATTTCCTTGGGAGTACAGCAACTAGAGATGGTGAAGTCACTTGTTTCTGCATGCAGCACATCCAGTGTCATTATAAATGAAGCAAGAAGGACACGGGACACCACAAAATGCTAACAAAGGGCCTTCCAAAAACAACACAAAACAACCAAAAAAACAACCAAAAAAACCCCAACAAAAAAACACACAACAAACCAAAAACAAAGAAAAGGGACGTGTGTGGAATTATATTTGGAAAAGGTCACATTTTTTCTTGTGAAAAGCCTGCCATTAGGCAGCAGTAATCCTCACAGAACTGGCAACCAAGCCAAGGCCGATTTACTAGAAGGAGTGAACATGGCAATGACCAAGTATAGTGCATATGCATAAAGGTGTGTGAAAGTGTGTTATGAAAAAGCACTAAAAGAAGTGAAAAAACAGCAGTAATGAACAGTAGTGGATTTCATCTTTAATACAATCCAAGCCATAGAGACAGAAAACAAGGGGAAACAAATCCTGATACAAGATTTGCATGGAGGCATGAAGGCAATTGGAACACAAAGTGAAACTGTCCCAACATAAACACTGTGATAATATACAGGTGCCAAGTTATTGTTTTGGAAGTGCCATTTCCATGCACAGGAGTAACACTGACCACATATGAGTTGTACATAAAGTGCCAAAACTAATATAGGAGAGAAATATTCATGAATAGTAACAGAAGAACAAGAGTTCTGGTAGTGAACAAAGACGAAAATGTTTTCCATCTCTCAATGAAGTCAGTAAACAAGGTTCTCACACAGCATTATTTCCAACACCAGAAATAAACTGAACCAAAAGAGAATGTGAAAACACACATATTGCAGCAAGTCAGAGTAAGCACACCTGAAAAGATTAGCAACCGTCCTCCATCAAAATAACTCCCACACCTCTCTTCCAGAAATACTGTGCTAATCATTGGAACAAAACAAACTCTTAGAACGCTTTTTTTTGGTATATTTGAAAAAGAACAGATCACCCAAGAGTCCAAAATAGTGAAACAAGAAATTGTCCCACGTGTTTTTCCAACAACATTCCTCACCTGCGTGTCATATCAGTTAGATATTTCCTTTTTGCAAATGGAAATAAAACACATTTTGAATACCATGTACAAGTTGCTCAGTGGAATAGGATAATAAAAGGACAACAGTTACTCCAACGTGCAAGATACCAGTGAGACACAGATACAGACCTTTGTGGTTTGTCAGTATAAGATACTCCCAGATAACAGTATGCACCAACCAGCTGTTAACTTAAAAGTACCACAAGAAATCAGAGCAGAGGACGAATACATACCAAGCAGCCTAGACACACTAATAAATATGCCCACTCTTCATTTCAAAGGACATCAGCCTGAAAGGGTGTGTTTGATTGCAGAGGAAAGGCTACACTTTGGCTCAACAGAAGTCTTCTGCACTTTCTGGACTGCTAGTTTTGCATCTCAGAAATGGATCATACATACATACATAAATAAATAAATGTAAACATTTATGTAGTGGGTCTCAATTCTTGATATGCACTCAAAGCACTACTTCCAGATTACACAAAAACTGAGCAGGGCCAACAGTCATCCATTTCTGCATTTCCAGCGTCACTGCTGCAGAAGAAATTGGTAATGGGGATGCCTCAAAAATACAAACAAAACAAAACAAAAAGAACAGGTGAAAAAGTTCAGATGAAATCAAAAGAGAGCCCATCTAGATACAGTAAACTGTTTTGCTCCATGCCAAATGAGATGGCACATGCTGGATGACAAAGAAATGCCAGAAATGCTGGTACCAGCTGTTAGGCAAGAATGGATTTTGTAGTTCACTGAATTTTGATCCATCCCCAGAAAACGAGGCAGAGAGGCAGACGGAATGAAACACTCCAGAATTGAGGATTTTACTGAATTTTACCAATATCCAGGAGACTTCAGAAAAATTTTGGGGGATTGAACTTTCAAATTCTAAATAAGCTGATAATGAGAAGATTGCAAAGTGATAAAAAAATGGTAACATAAGGCAAGTTCAGAGAACCGCTGTGTTATTGAAAACTGGAGAGTCTGAGGAAGTCTCCATAACATATTTATTCAGTAGCAAGTATTTCTGAAGGACTGACCCAAAACACAACAAAGCAAAACTCTGACTGAAAAACATACAACCAACTCTTCTGTAGTCTGAATATTCATTTAGTAGAAATGGACTGAAGCAGAAACAGATCATAAGCCTTTGGAAACCCTATTACCCAAGCCGTTGTGCAAGCACCATCTAGGCAACCATGAAATTGTGTTCTTGTACAATGCAAAACATGGTCCTTCTAGGACTGCCTGTCCACCAATCAAGTTCAAAAGCATGAATTCATAATAAATAAATCAATGAATTACATGAAGAGAAGTGTGAAGTAAATATTAGCTGTGTGGTAACTTTGGCTCTAAAAATCTGGCACATTCAAACAAGGTAACACAAAGGAGTCCAGCTGTGTAATAGCACACAGAAAACAGTATTTTTTGGTTGATGAAAATAAAGAACCAAGTCATATCCATACAGGATGTGAGATTCTGTAAACTGGAACTGCTACATAGTTGGATTTCCTACAAGGGAAATTTCCTACATGGTCACATACAACAGGAAGGTGGCAAAAGTTAAACTAATCTATAATACCCATCCAAGTACAGGAATGGGTCCTGGCACAAGCTCCAAGAAATTTAAAAAAAAAAAAAAAATACAGGAAATGAAGTACATGAGACCATTAATCCCCCCTATATTTTTGTAGATGAAAAGTGTCTTTGGATCAGTGGTAACAATTAACCATTTTATTTTTTTAGTGTCAACAGACAGCTACAAATTCCTTATGCTTTTTCTCCCCATCCTTCCACCTTCCTCCAACCCAATCAGAGTATATGACATAGACCAAACAAATGATAAAGATAAAAAAAAAAAAGTAATAAAAATATAAAAAGGAACTAATTCTAGCCCTTCACCTGTTCAAGGAGTTTCGGCTCAAAAGTTTTTAACAACTGGTCTAGTTTGCAATTTTTCAGACAGGTCATCATTCTTCTGTTTGCATCTGAGTGCGTGTTTGGATTGCAGCTTGAAGGTTGATTTTTTTGACCTTTTAACCACAAAGATGCAACTGTAACCAACAGAGCAAGTGGTTTGTGACTTCAATCTCCTGACAACCTTGCAATGCAGCACATATGATGGTGCAAAGACTCTATAGCCAAGGAATAAAGATGAAGAAATTCTGAGTCTCACACTTCAATAACCAAAGGTGGAACACGTTCAGCTGTCCTACTCCATGTGACATATCACCTTCCCAGTTCATCAGAAGCATGTCTGTTTGTTTGCTTGTATGGATTCCATACTGAAATGCAGAAATTTGCAAGACCAATTTCCACGTAATTGTCACATCCTCAGTCTGTTGCACACAGACTTGACTCCTAAAGTTTGATGCTGGGTTTTAAAATGAAAGCCAGCATAAGACTCTACCAAGGTGCAATTCACAATCTTTTTTCCCCAGAATCACCTAAAGCACAAATATAAATACAAACAGGGGAACAAAGCTCAATACCATCTTAAGACATCAATGGTGAAAGTGAACAAATTCACTTGGAAACAGGCAGAAATAGGACAAAAAAATAATTTGCATAAAAGAAAATAGAAAGAAGTTCTTAAAGTACCCATCACTTTTTTAAATGGTCACCACTGTTTTAAATTCTTGTCCTTCCCATTACCCAAACCCCCACACTTTCCAACAGGTCCACAGGCTAGCCAATCATGACTTGCCTTTGGTAAATCTTACCCAACTCTGGTGACAAAACACGTGGTTCAAAACCGCACCTCTGATCAGCAACATGAACACATGGGCCATTTCAGCTGCTCCACTGCAAAACTGAGAGTGAGAAAACTTACCAGCATGAGCCTTGAGTATGTGGGTCTTCAGGCGGCTGTTGTAGGAGGACTTGAAGGGGCACAGTTTGCAGCGGAACGGCTTATGGTGTCCGTGGTGGGTTTGCATGTGGCGGTCCAGACTTGAAAAGAGGGAGACAGAGAAAGGGCACAAAAGAGAGTCAGTCATCACAGCTATTCCCCCAGAAGCAAAGCAAAACACTTAATAGCAATAATAAAATAAGAGGTAGACCAGGCTCTGCTACCCTTTCCCATATTTTGTCTTAAAATTTAATAGGTCTGTTTACAGAATAAATCCAAATTTAATATGAGGAGAAGGAGCAGAGCTGACACCAATTCTGTTTATACAGAAAGCAAGCCACTTAAATAAACTTACAGGGCAAGATGAGTATAAATTAAGTTATGCATGATCCAGACTTAAAGGACCAGTTGAAGAAACATGAAAGAGTCGAGAACAGTAAAATTATCATTACATAATTTTTCTCCTGACCAAGATTTTTGTGAAAATATGTTCCCTTTTGTCCTGTTGATCAAGAGGAAAAAAAAAGTAAAATATTTTTTGTTGACCAGCTTTACTGAGGAAGCCTTCTTTTCGTTACAGCAGCAAAAGCAGATTAGAGATCCTGCTCTGGGGAGAGTGCCAGCAGGCTATAGTTGATGAGTTCCAGGATTAAAAGGCAGCAGAGTTTCAGAAGCAACAGTGTAGGAGATTCTGCATGAAGCTCAATAGGAGAAGGGATGGCAAAGACCAGCCTCTACTTTCTTCAGGGAAAATGGAAGCTACCAACAGCCTGAATACTGTGAAGTGATCAAAATCTGCTCTCTCCACAGTTTGTCATAACAGCTCAGTAAAGTCTGGAAGAGAAAAAAGGATGTTTCCCACATTTCCTGACAGAAGATCAGATTTATTCTAACTGAGTGAATCCTGCAGAGCTCAGCAGTTCCTACACTGTGGCTGACAGCCACAAATTCAGACTCCAGGTGGCAGGCAGGTAGTTTCACCCCAAATCGTAAACATTTTCAGTAGAGACTCTTCTTTGGATACATTCAAGCCTTTTGACCTAGTCTTAGTTTGAGTCATCTCATGCATGGTAATGGAACAACAACAGGGCAGAGCCAGTGGAGGAGCTGCAATTTGCCAAAACTGCCTTCCACCCTCCACCTTAATTGTAGATTTATTTCAGGCATAGTTCCTTCTGTTTGTCCTAAACTGTCCTGCTCTTTTGCTGAGTATCAACATGTAGCTCAAGTAGCAGTTGTTCCAGCCCTGTCACACTACACAAGATTCCACGTGATATTTAGTCCCACACTGACAAGAGCATGAGCCAGAAAATCCCTGTTTACGAGAGCTAACACTGAAGTCTGTGTATTCAAAGATCTGATAACAGCAAAAAAATAGAAAATGAACTTATGTCTCCTCTCAGGGTCACTCCATACAAATACAACTTAACAGAAATCCAGGAGGGAGTCTGTGGCAAGAAAAAGTGTACAGCTTTTCCAAAAAAAAAAAAAAAAAAACCCGAGGAGAAAGTCTCCTAAATGAGTAAGACTTTGAACACTTGCAGCGAACACTTCATAGAACAAAACTTGTTTTAAATAGCCTCCAGGGAATGAGATTACTTAACAATTAGAGTAGGCTGCCAAAGATGCATATAATACATATCAAGCTATTATAAATATATACCTTAAGGTATTCTACATGGTAATAATTAAAATCATATTCACAACCACATGCTTTGCCAGCAACATTCTTCCAAAAGCAGGTTTTAAAGTTTTGGTCAGATTTGAGAGACCAGTGGGCTGTTTAAACATTTGGTTTGGTTTCTTTTAGAGAATTAATCTCCCAAGAGAGTAATTGCATCAGAAACAAGTATAAAAGAAGAAGCAGACAACTGCAACAACAGAGACCACACCTGTTACCATGTCAGGTGATGCCTGTAGAGTTCCTCCCTGACATCTGCCACTCTCTGATTTACCCATCCTGCAACTTCTAGGATGTGATTTTCCTGAGTAGGAAACCGAGTCCCCAGACACCAAACTGAACACATGCCTGGTTTTTGAAGCAAGTCAGTTTACAAACAGCAAATTTTACAAGCCATGTGATGCAGGGGCTTCCCCCACTGTCATCCCTGCCAAAGCAGGGTTGGACACACTCAGCAGCTCACATCCTTCCCCCAGTAACTTTCTTACTGCTGGCTGCTCAATCCTGTGGACCTTTTCAACAAGGCAGACCAAACAGTGGCATCTGTTTCCAATGTTGTGACCCCAGCAGCAATCCTGCATTTCAATATAAGGAATTAAAAAATGCTATTCATCATGCTTTCTCTGCCACAGGCACTTGATTGCAAAATAGTGACATCATCACCAAATTTAAGAGTTCTGTGAGGGCAGTGAATAAGCAGCTCTTTCCCCAGAAATTAGGGAAAACATAGACTTGTAAATCAGTTCAAGTTATCAGTGGAAAATATATCAGAAATGTCATTTGGGGCGCAGGGAGGGCACAGTATATAATTTATGGTGTAAAATAATTATCAAAACTACAAAACTTTAAGCAAAGTCAAATCTTAGGGAAACAAATCATAAGAAATGTGACTATTAATGACAACTATGTATCACCACCCTGTTGTGAACTTGAAATATTTACAGATTTAAACTGTGTGCCATAATTAAGAAAGAAAATCGGATTTCAAGGTGAGTTTATGACACTTGTTTAACATTGGAAATGAAAACTCAATCCTGAAAGAGTATAGTAATTATAGACACAGTAGTTATATACAGCAGAAATCCCTTAGTACAAAAGATTAACTAGGAAAATACTTTTCTCTCCTTTTCTTGGCTTGTTAAGTCTCATGCGTTTGACAAGGGTGCCTAAATGGTGGGCTTCACCATTTGCCTACTTTGGCTTGCATGCTTTTTCCCCTACATGCAAAAAAGGGGCTTAAATACATTCAAAAAGACATAAAGATGCAATCCTTCATAAACAGCTATAAATACAAATAATGGCAAAGGCTTTGCAGCATGCAAAACACATAAATGCTGAGAAAAGAGTAGCTCAAGACCAAGTTGAGGGAGCTCTTCTTCAATGTCAACCTACAACACAGTAGTGCTGGTTTGTGATTCTCTAGAAAACATAAATAAAAGTCACAACTTACTTGTGCCTGAAAGCAGAGACAAAGGAGCAATACTGGCAGCTGTACTTGTCTTCCCGGGCAAACATGGCCAGAGCCAAGTGACTCCTCTCATGGGATCGCAGACCCTGCATAGACATCAAAACCTGGTCACACTGGCTGCAGTGGTAGCCCCCAGGCCTTGTTTCATCTTCCAAGGATGTTCCATACTCAGCTTCTGTAAATTCCACAATGCCATGGTCTGTGGCTCCCTCACAACCCTCCATCAAAGCTGTGTTTGACGGATCTTCAGCTTCCTGGTAAAAAACACATACCCCCCTCCAAAGCCATCAATTCTCTCTCCCTTCCATCCCCCAGTCTTTACCCTGCGTTCAGAATAATGTCCAGGTTTCCTACTGCCTTTTCTAATATATCCCTACACAAATTCCACCTCAATGGCTTTCTGAAAAAAAAAAAATTTTGAGGGGGGAAAACATGATTATATCTACTATATACATAAATCCATAGGTAAAAAAAGAATCCCACTCCTGGATCAACTTTGTGTCAGATAACAAAAGAAGACAAGAAACCATATCAACTATTTTTCAGTAGTCTTTATGTGAGTCTTCTAAACTAGAACAGAGAATCATTAGTAATGTTCAGAGCAGTTAATTTGATTTTGCTCTACTGTAAAGCTCCACTACAGCTGACCACAGCTACTCTGCAGACTTAATACAGTTGTCTACAGTAGATTTTTTCCATCAGTGCCAAACTCACAAGAAAGAAGCCAGCACACTAAGACCCTAGAATCCTCTTTAAAAATATAGAGCAAACAGAAAAAGCCTTCTTTTAATTCTCTGTCATAGTTTTCCTTTCCCATTTCTAACCACAGCATGCATTTGTGCCTCAGCTTAAATAACCCAAGAGAATTGTTTCCATCACATTCTTCAGGCCATGGCTTTCAGCTTTTGTTCCCTGATGCAAAATTTCTATTTACTCAAGAGAAAGCATTGACCCCACATAAGCATCACTTGAGAAGCAAGGAGGAGAGGGAGAGTACCCTTAGGAGGGAAGCATCTGAATCTGTCAGGAGTACCAAGTAAGATAAAGGTAGGTCAGTGATAGGGCAGTGAAAGCTCTCTCTGGTAGCATGAGTTAGACTTCCTCATAAAAAGCAGATGATTCACTGAAAAAGCACTGTCAGACACCAGGAGTACTTGACAGGAGCTCCCTGCAGCATGAGGAGGAATACACAGCTAGTTCTCACAGCCTGGATGCACTTTTGCTATCCCTGCCAGTATCCTGGAAATTGGATTGTGGAACATCACCTATCCTTGGAGATATCCTAGAAGGCACCCCCTTTCAAAGGGAGAAAGGAACAACACGTTTACACCTAATCACCTGAATGGGATCACTGGCTCACCTGGCCACTGAATGTTTTGGTTGGAACCACTGTGCAAATTTCACGTGGATAGGTGTACCACAAGCAACTCCACAACATCAGCATGTGCATCTTCCTCTTCTCAAAAAAAAAAAAAAAAAAAAAACCAAAAAAAACCCAAAAAAACCAAACAAATCAAAAATAAAGAAAACAAACAGCTCTTTTTGATTTTAACTAAGCAGAAAGGTAGCCCAGAACAACTGAGAGTCTCCTGCTCATAAACCAAGTCTTTTTGGTCGTCAACAACTTCAATTCCATTGTGGCTGGGAAGAAATGAGAATTAAAGAGTCTTCGTGCCTCTGGATCAAGAGTGAAAAAAAGTTAAAACATCTTGAAATAAACCAAATGCACTTCAGAAACTTAAGTGTTAGATTAAAACATCATGCTGAACTGGAATACCCAGTTCAAAACACATTCAATATCACAAGAGCCCTCCACAGGTTATCAACGAGTCCTTTATTTAAAACAATGCAAGTAGTTTCCGTCACTTTCAGCCACCTTTCAGAAATTCTTACCTTCACTGTGGCCGACACTGAAGAGACATTCCCATACTGGACATGCTTACGGAGGTGATTACAGATGGCTCGAAGTGTTGGATGGACTTCCACGCAAAATTTGCACTTGTAGCCAACCACCTTCCTCTCCTTAAGTTTTGAAACATCTTCCAAATGTCCAAAAGCCTGTTTTGAGTACACAAGCAAAAATCACTGAAGTATGTTCTGTTACCTCACTTTTCGGAAGACAGACCAGATTCAACACCTGAAGGGAAATTATGCCTGATGTACACATGTCCTGTTCTGCAGAATGGCAAGGTCAGTTTCTGCTGACATCACTAATTCCTACAAAGTAGTGGACAAATCATCTGTGCAGAAGAATCCCTCAGTTTATGCATGAGTGGTCCTCTAGACCATTCAGTATGGCCTGAAACTGTGCTCTTCCACGACACCATGACTTCCCCAAGAGCTGTGCAGGGCTTTTCCACAGCAAGTGTATTTCAAACTGAAGCAGAAGGAAAGGGGCAAGTGGGCAAGGGATGGAGCACAATTTGGTCTTCTCCCTATGAGGCACTTGCCCAAAGCTTCAGCCACCAGACAAGATTTGTGTCATGTTAATACTGAGTGCTTAATGAGAGAAAAGTACGGAGACAGAGAGAAGGCTGAGAAGCAAACTGGTGTGTTATTCAGCGGGAGATGGAAGGAGATGGGACATTTCCTAAAGAAACTGCAACAAAGTACATGGCAGCCTTGCCACAAAAGAACAAGTAGCTGTCAGATGCAAATGACCCTCCAGAAGCGTGGGAGGAAGGAAAAGAAGATAAAGAAAACACTGAAGAATGCAGTAGGAAGGAACAGGGTTTCCTGCATATCCTAGGGAGATGAGTATGGATGAGGAAATTAAAGCAGAATGTGTAACTGATTTATGGAGCTCACTGGGATTCTGAGTCATTCATTAGCCTGTGGTCATTTGGCTGTCAAAGTGAACATGCAAGTGGGTATTTGTGGGCTCCCCGGCAGGGAGCAGGGGGCAGAGAAAGAGACCAGACACACAAATCCTTACCCTCTCTTGTTTGAAATCTGCAAAAGCACCATCTGCATATTTCTGCTTGCTCAAAAGCTGTTTCCTCCTCTCCTGACGTTTGGCACGCTTCTGGAATTCCTCATTGTGACCATTCAAGTGTGCAGTCAGCTCTGCCGTGCTATGCAATTTCGTATCACAGTGTTTGCACTGGTAGACAGGGTTCTGAGAGCGGGTGCCACTTCCCAGTATGGAAAAGTCCCTCTTTAAATCCTTGCTGTGGTGGTCAGTGTAATGCATGCACAGCAGCTCCGCTGTGCTGAAGGACAGCTTGAAGCACTTTATGCACCTGAAGGGAAGCCACTCAATTTCCTGAGCCTCAGTCTCCACCTCAGGCTTTTCAAAGTCATTCCTCTCCTCAGCTGGAGCTGGCTTTTCATGCTCATCAGCATACACAGCAGTGAAGTAGCCCCCCAGCTTGCTCGCGTGCTGCTTCTTAGGGAAAACACCAGGGTGACGCTTCATGTAGTGGGACACAATGCCCTTCTTACTGAAGGACTGGAAGGAACAAAGCGAGCACTTCTTCTTCTCCACAGCCCTCCTCAGCTCCTCGCTTAGCTGGGGAGAGTCATCCTTGGGAGGAGATGGAATGATCACTTTATTGGGTTTGTCGCTTACTGTCCTGGAGGCTGCTAGGCAGTGGGTGTAGTAGGCATCAATGTCATGTCTTTTCTGGTAGTGTGCTGCTAGCCCTTTGCGGATGGGGTTGGTGTAAGAGCACAAAGCGCATTTGAAGAGGTTGTTCTTGCCCTCTGGCTGCGCCCGGACATTGTTATGCTTGATGCGGTAGTGTCTCGCTATCCCCTTCCTGGTGGAGCAGAAATATTTGCAGAGCTGACACCGGAAAACTGTGTGAGACACTAAGTGAGAACTGGAGAAATGAGGTGCTGGCATAGAGACTTCTCCAACATCCTCAGCAGCAATTTCTGGAGAGGCCTTGATCTCAGTCACCATGTCTGGCTCCACTGAGGCAGACACCTTTGGTGGTGACTGGGCAAAAACATCAAATTCAGGCTGATTGTGGTATTTCTCATAGTGAATTTTCAGCTTCTCAAGTGTTCCATGGGTGTAAGGGCACAGTTTGCACCGATAAGCACCATAGCCTTGCTTGAAAATCCTACTTGTCTCTTCCACATCATTCTGAGCAATATCAGTTGACTGCTCCACATCATGCACAAAGTCTTCAGCAGTGACTTTCACTGATGGGTGTCGTTTCTGGTAGTGTGTGAGAACGCCATGAATACGTGTGTTAATGTATGGGCAATGCCTGCACTTATATACAGCCCCTGGGTTAATGTCTATATCCTGAGCAAAGTCAGCTGCTTTCACTTTCATCCCAGGATGTTTTTTGCCATAATGTGTCAGGAGGCCATGCAAGTTGTTGTACTCAGACTGGCAAACTGTACACTGATATGGAGTGGAGGAGATGGCAGGGTTTGCAGAAGACAGCTGGACAGTTTTTTCATGGGAAAGGCTGGGATCCTCTGCACACTCTGCATCTTGATCCATCTGCGATGTTGCTATCTGATCTTCAGAGTCCATCCTGACCCCAGTTTCATCAGGCTGTGGGATGATTTTCTCAGCAGAATCTTTCTCCTTAATGATATCTAACAACACAGATTCATCTCCATTCATGGCCCAAGGGTGAAAGGCTTGGTAGTGATTAGTAATATCCCAAATAGAAGATGCTTCAAAAATGCAGTCCCTGCATTTATAGGTCTTCATCTCTGTTGGCATCACTAGGGCAGGAGGGGAAGGATCGGGACCTGCCCAGAGCTTGGTTGCCATGTATGTGTAATCAACATAATGCTCAGGGTGTCTCCTTTGGTAATGCACAAGCAAACCACTTGGTTCTGTGTGTGAATAAATGCACCATTCACAGTGATAACCAGCCTCTATCAAGCCATCCAAAAATGCCCATCTCAGGATGGATGTGACCGTGGCCTTCAGGGTTGGGTGGTCTTTCTTGATATGCTTCCTTAATGCATAGAAGTAAGGGGACGTGTAGCTGCACTGCCTGCACTTGAGGGCTCTCAGCTTTGACTTGTCCCGCTCGGAGCTGGAGGCATGAGTGGGCAGGCTGCCAGCTGATTTCTTCTGGCTGCGATCGCAGAGGCTCCGGATGGTGGCCGTGTGCTGCCGGATCACATCCGCGTTGGCTTTGAAGTCGCGGTGCTTCTTCTGGTAGTGGATGAGCACACCTTTCACGGTCCGGTTCCCGTAATCACAGTGTTGGCAGAAGAACATTTCGTTCTCAGGAGGGTTCATAGAGGTCTCGGATCCACCCCGGCCCAACTGCTGCATTGACACTGGAGGCCTCTGAATGCCAGGAGGCAACTCCCCAGCACGCATCATCGCTGCGGTGGGGGGTGCCTGCCTGATGTACTTGGCAGTGACTTTTATCTCCGGGTGTCTCTTCTGGTAGTGGACAAGCACCCCCACGACAGAGCGGTTGCTGTAGGAACAGTGTTTGCAATAGTAGAGTTCAGTTGAGATGTCTGGGGGTGGTGGTGGGGGTGGTGGAGGCTGAGAAGCCAAGTTGGACAGTTTTGGGGAGACGGGTGTCCCCAGCTCAAAAGACATTTGAGCCAGGGCAGAGCCCCTGTCAACAGAGACTACACGCATGGTCTTCTGAATTCTGAAATATGAGGCTTTTTCTTCAGGGTGCTTCTTCTGGTAATGCACCAAAACGGAATGCATGTTAGGGCTTGCAAATGAACACACATCACAGTCATAAACAACCACAGTGTTGACTGAAGGTTCCTTCTGATTTTCACATTCAGGACTAAAACTCTTGGTGGCACTTTTGTTAAAACCAGCTGGCACACCAGTCCCGCGAGCCACGGGGGTGGAGGTTGCCATAGTTTTTGGAGCAGAATTCAAGATCTCTCTCAGTGTCTGAGACTCTGTGTTCAGCCCTTCTTGCTGCTCAACAACATAGCTAGAAAATATCATTGCATTGTTAATTTTCACTGTGGGATGCATTCTTTGGTAATGTGGCATCAGGCTTCTAACATTTGGGCTTGTGTAAGAACAGAAGCGGCAGCGGTAGATCAGATCAGAATGATCAAAGTTCAGTACATTCATAGCTTCAGGATGATGCTCCCCATAATGCTGCTGCAGGTCTTCAAAATTTGTGTAGTCAATATAGCACTCAAGACATCGATACACTGCACTGTGGTCATTGGGATCCAGGATATACCTAAAGCTGAATTTAATATAGGGGTGCATTCGCTGGTAGTGGGTGCTAACACTCCTGGCAGATTTGTTGCTGAAATCACAGTGTTTACAATAGTAAAGCCTGCCAGAGTCACTAAACTCCGAATTCTCATTGTTCTGGTCGGTACCGTACATGTTTGATTGGCTCCCCAGAACAGAGGCATTAGGGCTCTGATGGTCCTTCATGCTGACAGCAGAATAATAGTCTTCCTCATCTTCAGACAAAGTGAGCTCAATCTCTGCTCCATTGGTGGAATTGTAGTCATGCTGCATGCTTCTAAAGCTTGTCTCCTTCTGGGGATCACTAGTCTCTCTGCCCCACATCTGCTGGGGTGCATAAGAACTGGAAACCTCCATCATTGGTTCTGTTTGCTCTTCCTCTCTGTCCAACTCCACCTCTATCTCCACCTCATTGTCCTCCTCCTCTTCCTCATCATCCTCTACATTAATCACAGCATCTTCTTGCTGTTTGTTTTGGCTGATCTTGCTCTGCAGGTTGCTTGCTATTTCATCAATTCTAGTTCTCTTTTTCACAGGAGAGAGATCTAAAGGGAAGTCATTTGAGACCTTCCTAGGGGCTTTGGCAACAAAGTTGTTTTTAGAAGAGAGCCCAAGGATGGAGGTCTGGCTCTTCTTCACTGTGCTGGCAGAGGGGTGAGCATCTGCCTCACTCTCCTGTGATGCATTCAGTGGTGGCCCATCATATTTTGGCAAGTTGTCACAGAATGAATGCTTGTGCTGCTGATGAACTCTGAGGCCTTTCAAAGTGGTCGTGGAATAGTTGCACAATGTGCACTTGTATGGGTGCTGTGAATGGGGCTGGGGTGACTGCTGTTGTTGCTGTGGCTGCTGTGGCTGCACTGGTTCCATCATCCCAGCTGACTTCCTGCCATTTATACTCCCACTGTCATAAGACACTGCACTGTCGTTCAAAGATGAGGCAATGCTTTCAGCTTGAGAGTTCATAGTGTCCCAGTCTGATGTTGTTCCTGTGTGACACTGCTTGTGGGCACCAAGCTTCAAGGAACTCTTGCAGGTGAAAGGGCATTCATCACACTTGTACACAGCCGTCTTTCCAGACAGGTGGATGTTCTCAATGTGACGGGAAATACTTCGGCGGTGCATCGTCAGGAAAGGGCAAAAAGGACACTGGAACCTGTTCATGTATCTTCTAAAGGGAATTCCCTTTGTTTCCAATAGTTTGTTGCCATCAGATCCCATCAGCTGCTCTGCAGACATTCCTGAGGTCTGGTGATCCATGGAGTTTAAGCCATTCTCGCTGTCCATTTCATTTAGCTCTTCATCTGAGCTGGAGTCATTTAGCATACTGCTTGTTTCCAGGTCAGCAGAAGAATTCGTCATATCAGCAATTCCATAGCGGGATCTGTCAGACAAATTAACCATGCCTGAGTTGTGAGGTGACTTAGGCTTCATTTGAGGGTAAGACACAGATGAAAACTTGGAAGATGTAGAAGAGTTGGGCCTGATAAGGGAATTGCCCATTGAGCTCCTGAAGTTCGAGACATTGGCATTCGACATCTCACGTCCCGTGGTGTTCATGGAGATATAATTAGAGTTTGGAGAGGCATTCTGGGCACTCTTAGTCTGCACCTCAGGTGCACTGGTTCCATCCTGCTGCTGCCTCAGGCTTGACAGTATTTTCACCATGCTGCGGTGCTTCTTCATCATGTGGTCGCACCAGCGCTCCCTCCGAGGTGTCTGGTAGCTGCACCACTCACAGCAAAAGTTGCCCCTGGACTTTGTTAGGGGTTTGACCATTGATTCCAAAATGCTCCTCTCCACCACCTCTGCAGGCAGCTCCTTGCACGTTTCCTGCACTGGCACAGAAGCAGATGCTGATTCAGACACAGCAGCGGCAGCAGCAGCAGAAGGAGCTGAACTCTCTTTCAGGTTGTTTTTGTGATACATTTTCTGGTGCTTAATGATCCTCGCGCGCCTGGGTGACTTGTAGGTGCAGAACTGGCAACTGAAAACTTTACCAAACCCTTCATGCATCATGATGTTGTAATTTAGGGAACTAGAAGCTGGTGGCCCCACTGAGCTCCCCCCAGCCTGTGCTCCATGAACCTTCCGTGTGTGCTCTATGAGGAGGTTTTTGGAACGGAAGTAACGCACACAGAACTTGCACTGGAAAAACTTGCTGGTTGGTTTAGGATTTGGAGCCATGTGCTGGCCATAGAAAGTCTGGCTCTGGCTATAGTAACTTCCAGTCCCCATCTGACTTGTTGCATTTTGCCCTAAAATGAGAATTAAGGTGTATATGTAAATAAATAAAATAAAATCAAAAGGCTTTTCCTCCACCCACCCTGTATGCATAAGAATGTAACCATATCTTGAACAGACAATAATCACACCAGAATTCCCTCACATATGGTGAGATCTATGGTCAGAAAAATGACCATTATGCATAATTTCTACATATATATGACTGCAGTGTATCATTTGGGATAGGCAATTTCCAAAATAATCCTCTTGTGGGAAAAAAGAAAGCTAGCATACTAACAAAAGTTGAAAACTTTGAGGTGGTTCATGGCAGTGAAGAACAACCATGAAAAGCTGAAAATGAAAAAAAAAAAAAAAAAGAAAAAAGGGAAGAACCACATGAAAAGAAGCGAGGAAATAAAATCATCCTCCATGCTTGCATTTGTAGGAAAAAAAAGCCATGGTCAGAACCAGCATGTCTGATGCTAGCTATCTACTTTGCTGACATAGCAATAAAGGTAATGCAAGTTTCTAAACCACATTAAAGGTAAAAATTAAAATGAGCAAGATGTAAAATACAGGGTTAGAGCTGAGATAAATCTTGGAGTTGACATTTACCTGATATTTCATCCGCAATTGCGAATTCATCCTTTACAGAAGAAAACTCTACTTCAGTCTGGTTACTAGCATTGATGGAACCAGACCTTGGCTGGGTAGGACTCTCCTCAGAGACATCAGTTGGCTGCAGAAAAGCAGTGTGAACATCCTGAATGTGGGCTTTTAGGTCTTCATAAGATGGAGCTCGAAAATCGCAGCCATCACACTGCAGGACCTCCATGGTTCAGGATGATCTTTTACATTAGAAAGTTCTGCAAGAAAAACAAGGAGAGAAGAAAAGGATGTGTTTACAGCAATGCTATTGGAACAAGTCCTGAAAGTAGGTAATACCAAGCTTTTGATGACTCAGTAATTAAGAGATTCCACAAATACAGTGGTGCGAAACTCAGCCTTTGCTTTCCATATTAAGAGGCAAGTATTCAGATTCACAAGAAGTCCTACCTAGACAGCTCAGAAGCTGCTGACTCAACAGTCAACTTTCTGACAAGAGACTATTGATTCAATGGACTTTGTCCTCTTGGCTTTTCCATTACACAGGGCTGTTATTCAGAATTTTGTCTTGTTCAAAGACCACAACCCACATGCTGAGAAACGGCACATTGCTTCCAGTCATGCACTCGAATTTACAATCAGAAGACAGAGGCTTCTGCCTTCAGGAGACCCACTGTAACCTTCCTGGGAGCTGCCAATTCCTGCCTCATTCACTACCATGCATCAAAAGCTTTCCCATGGAGAAATCTGCCTTTCTTCTCTGCATTCTATCACTCCTGATATTACTTGTGGAAAACCTAGACCTAACAGCAAGGTTAGATGCAGTTACATGAACCCAAGGCAGAGTACTTTGCTCTGCCCTACTTCCACCAAGGTTTGTAAGGGCATCTCCATTCTTTCTTAAAATGTTTACAGCTTCATTTTAGTCTATTCTGGGGATGTGACCTTTGTGCCTTAGCCGTCCAGGCGATGGAGAGAGCTCGAGGAAGAAAAGGACAGTAAGGGGAATAACAACACTGAAAAAGTACAATGGAAACATGAGTTACAGAGACCCAGAGTCATTATGACTTTCCTGATTTATTTAAAAGCCCTGCACACCTTGAAGTACAAAGATAAGATACAGTGAAGCACGGTTGCTTCAGCTTGTGACAATTAATCCTGCAAGAGAGTTTTATGTGTATGCACCGCCATGAAGAAGAGACACAAAGAACAAGCCAAACAAAAGACTTAGACCCTCCTACCCTGTTCAGTGCTTAGACACAAGAGCTACGTTCTTGTGCTCATAAAGGAATTACTTCTTTAAGCTTCCATGCACTGTGCTAGAAAAGGATGACAATCAGAACATTTCAGAGGTCCAAGACGCAAGGGCAGCTCAAACCACTTTAAATTTCATGTGTTTATTGTATGTGGAGTATGAAGAAACCTCCACAGGGAGGAGAAAGCTCCAAAGCACTAAGGCTCAGCAACAAGAGAGGGTGCTGCTTCAGGATTTTAGATGAAAGAATCCTTCTTCTGATAGCCTGCTAAAATAAACTTCTAGCAAGTCAAATTCCGGACAGTCTGAGCACAGAGGCTCTCCACATATTTACCTACAGTACTTCGCAGGCTGCACTATGTCCTTCCTCTCCCCCCACTCTCTCCCACCACCAATAAAGAAAATGAACGCTGCACCAGCTTCTTTTCAGCTAACAAAGTTACAATAATCGAGATACTCAAGCTTTTATGTGCAAGCACCAGACCAAATTGTGTGGAAGAGGTTGCTATCTGCTCTGGATCAAATTACAGCAGTGAGTGAAGCCCCACCCCACGTCTCCTTTAGCACAGTCCATTAGACCTGAAAACAAATTTTTCCATGGAGCAGACGACTCCTGCATTTAGAGCACTTCACAGAAAAGCAGATCATCCAGTTTTCACTACCCATCCCCCAAGCTTAGTCCTTTCATCTCAGCCAAACAAGCCACAGCTCTGCTGAATGTGTTTATCACACTTTCAAGAGATATGAGCCCCTGCGTCACTGAAGCTTTAAGACTCACTAAGCTGCCCTAGTCCTCTGAGCTTTGGGAGCAGCCATTTTAGCTCAGACAACTCCTGCACTCAGAGGCTCAGAGCTTCTTGCCTGTGCACAACATGGCCTCACTTATCTCAGCTTCAAGCACACCAGCCTTTTTTTTTTTTGTTCTTTTTTTTTCTTTTTCTTCCTCCCCCCCTTTTAACTCCTCCTCCTTGGGTGATGCTTTAAAAACCAGCATCCCCAGATCGCATCTCCCCTCCTCCTGCATGACTTGCCCTCAGTACCCTGCCGCTGCTGTCCCTCTGCACTCCTCAAGCTGCACCTTCTTTCCCTCAGCAGAGGTTGGGGTTTCCCAAACCACCTCTTAGGGTTGGGTTCCCCTGCCCCATGGGTGACAAATGTGACAGTCCACTCCAGAAGCAAAGCACTACAGCACCAACACACTGGTCCAAGCTGTCCTACAAGCAGGGGGGACACGCAGCTGAGGCTCCCAGGAGAAAGAGGAGGAGGAGGAGAAGGAGGAGGAGGAGGAGGGGGGAGTGAGGGGGGACGGGCAGGAGCGGGGCCTTCAGCCTGCCCTGTCCCTGGGGAGCTCTCCTGCTTGGCGCAGAAGACACACCACCCCACTCCCCTGCCAGATTCCAAAGTCTAATGACCTTTGTTAATCACCAGCCAGCTTGTCTGCATCAGCAAACCCTGCCAGCAGACACACCCTTCACACAAAGGCTGTAGCTATGCCTTTTAAGAGAGGTTCTCTGAAAGCTCCATTGTGTAGAAAGAGAGGAAAAACAACACACACAAAAATCTCACTCTTCCCCCCCCTCACGCACCCCCCTCACACGCCCCCCGAAAACTTCAGACCCTTTAGAAACATCACCGCAAAACGCTCTCAACTCTGTCTCTTGGAAACTTCAGACCAGCTTACAAAATAGAAAGCCAGAGGGGAGACCAACACTGAGGATCTGAAAAAATTACAATCCTGGCAGCTTCAAGAAGTAAAAACCACCACCTTCCCCATCTCCAGCACAAACTCCAGCTTGGAGAAGATATCCTTAAGGATGCTGGTTGCTGTCTAGACAAGCTTAAACCAAACCTTTGCGTTGGGAGATATTAATAGCTGCTGATTACAGAACTGATGGGAGACTCTCTAATGGGTTCCAGCTTGAATCTCAGCAGGGCCTGTAGCACGAAGGCAGCACCAAGTCAGAGAAGTTAACCTTACTGCAACTGTGAGGGACAAGCATCGGGTACAGCTGAATGGACTTCAGCTTGATGTTTTCACCCTGCATCACACTGAGAGCAGGATGAAGCACTTTGTAAGGAGTTCTGCTCTATCATTTCCACATTCTTCTTTAAAATTCAGGCATTGCATGAAAGCTAAAAACACAAACTTGCCAGTTTGAGCTCGTATATCATGAGAAACTAACACAATTGTATCTCTCTCCTTTTGGTTTTGGTGGGGGACTTTTTTGCCCTTTTTTTTTTGTTTGTTTGGGTTGTTGTTGCTTGTGGGTTTTTTTTGGTTTTTTTTTGTTTTGGGTTTTGTTTTGGGGGGGTTGGTTGGTTTTTTGTTTGGGTTTTTTTGTTTGGTTGGTTGGTTTTTTGTTTGGTTGGTTGGGGTTTTTTGTTGTTGGGTTTTTTTGGTTCTGTTTTTGTGGGGGTTTTTTTTGGTGTTGTTTTTGTGTCTGCCTGGGATATGACACTGGGACAGATACACCTACCGACCAACAAAGAGCATTTTCAAGTGCAGATTTTAATACACTGGCAAGACACGTCCCCAGCAAAGGAGACAAAGGGAGATTCATACGGTTCTCTCATGGCCAGCTAAGGCAACATGTTCCATAACCCTTTAAATTTTCAGGCAACTCAATTAAGAAATTTAGAGGGGAATGGAGGTGGAGCAAGAGAGGCGTTACCCAATCTACTAACTCAACCAGCAGTACTGTAACTGTGGGGGAAAAAAAAAACACAAACCCAAACAACCAAACAAAACCACCACGAAATGAATCCATAAATCCCACAAGCCCTCGAACATATTCACAACCAATCTCTTGAGACCACATTGCCTACAGATAATGGGACTTCTAAAATACCCTTACTAATGCGATGCTAACCTCAGCAAACATTATTAAAATGCCATTGTCTGACTAATTTGCATTTCCAAGGTCTTCTTAAATATATGGCTTTAATGCTTAATATGGAGGTATTCTCCTTTTTCTGATGAGCAAAATGCTGGGCAAGAGTTTCTCAAAGCCACAGTTTTAAAGACCCAAGGTGGTCTCAAATTGTCTTCGACATCCTCTACACTCACAAATGTATGAGAACGTCTGAGACACAGTTGCATTAGATTTCGAGGGTTTTAAAAATCCAAAACAAAAGATAATTGTGCTTGTTGAACAACAGTAATTACAGAATTTGGCAGCAGCCAAAGTAGTACAAATCATTATGTTTAAGTTTGGTTTTAAAGCTTCAAAATACAAAATTAATTGTGAAGCCCAAGGCACTGACCTCAAAATTGAGCTTCTGTGGTTTGACTACCCATCCGTTATATTTTGAGATGGAGTCAGCAGAGCCTCTAGAAGTTAAGAATATGCACATGCACAACCACAACTGAAAAGGTCAGTCAGACCACACAGTGTGAGCTTCCAGCTCAGTATTAGTAACATCACATGTAAAACAAATGGATCTCCAGTCCTCAAGGCCCTCTAGTCAGATGGTATCGGGAGTGTCTCCATCCCCACATTGTCCACACAGGTGGTGCACACGGATTTCATTTCAGTGACTAGGTGGAGCTGAAGGACATTCCTTCACTGAGTCACTTTGTCAAGAGTGGAACAGGCCGCCCAGGGAAGTGGCTGAGTCACCATCCCTGGAGGTATTTAAAAGATGTGGCACTTAAGGACATGGTTTGGAGGGTGAACACGCCAGTGCTGGATTAACAGTTGGACTCCATGACCCTGGAGGTCTTTCCAACCTTCCCCACCCTACCAGAAATGCACCACCAAACATTACAGCAATGGGATTCACCGTGACAAGTAATTACAGATAAGACAGTCTTTCAAAATTACCATGAGTAACACCTCAGGCATTTTTTTCCTGCTAGAGAAACCTGGCTTTTATAAGGCACCAGTGCCCACAGCTGTGCTGAGGCCCTTCCAACCTCCTGGCCAGGTTCAGCTTACATACAATGGAGCTGCTCCTCTGATGTCTTTGGGGCTTTCCCCATCCACCCTTCGTTTGTTTTTCTTTCTTAAATAATTTTTATAATATGAGATCACAACAGGGAAAATGAGAACTAAACAAATAAAATCATAGGAGTAATGCAAAAACTTATACATTTGAGAAACTGAAAACCTGAAGGCTATTCCAGCTGGAGGAAGCCAGCCTCATCTTTCATTTATGAAAGGAAACCCCATAATTAATTAAGAATTCAAAGAATAAATTCAACTCTCAACTCATGGGTCCTTTTCAATGACCAAATTCCAGTTAAGCTATTGGAATTCTTGGTCCTCTGAGGGCTGTCTTTGCAGTTATTTCTCCAAGCTGATAACAATATAACCTTTTAAAGTACCTTTTTTTTTTTTTTTTTACTGCAATAGAACTGGATTTTGATAGAACTCTGTGGGTCGGGTTGCAACTCTCTAATATACTTATTTTGTGTTTCGTAGTTTCATGTAAAGGAATTACAGCTTCAATTATCAAAATGTCCATATTGAGGTCCAGTTTTTTTATTCCATTTTGAAACTCACCAGTTACACCTATGAAATAAATGCACTATCTGATACCTGTGATTCTGTCACCCATTCTTCCAGTAAACATTTCTCCTGACGTATGTGGAAATACACATTGCAATATAAGATATTTTCAGGAGAGAAATCTTTTAGAAATTCATTACAACTCAACAGTAAAAACCAAGGATCTAATCTTAGAAGACACAGATTCATTTTCTTTCTAAAATGTACTTATCCAGCAACGTGAAAGAGTGCTTGAACATGAAGTGGGCTTCAGATCTGATTCCTCAAAAGTAGGTCTTCCTACTACACATTCTTTGGTACATTATCTTCCAAACTTTTCAGAAATCTCTCTGTTCCTGGAAAATAGGATGACCCACTTTGTTGATCCCTACACAACTAATATTTATTTATGCTGCTGAATACACACATTCCTTTAATATACCTGATACCATAGCATGCATAAGTGAAAAACTACCTCAAAGATTGCAAAATCTTCTATATTTTAAAGGAAATATAAACCACACTATTCTTAAAGCTCTTTGAAGAGATCCTACACATTGCTAGGGCTGCCAGAAGATTAGATTTTTTTTTTTTTTTCCAGTTCAAGTAGGATTCACAGCACCAATGACCTGAAATGGGTCCAGGTAATGGATACAGTGCTATCAAGTCAACTGGATCCCTAAGACTGTAAGTTTGGGGTTTTTTAAATAGGGGGGGGGAAAGGGCAAAACAAAGAGGAAAAAAAATAAATCAGAACCCCAGAAAAACATGATTACTGAATATTAGTGCGTATTAGCCACCTCACTGTAAGACTCCAACAGAATAAAGTCACACCATGGATTTTACAAGGAGGTATGAAAGAAAGGAGAATCATGGATAGTAGAACAGAGTCAGCTCCTGCAAGGTATCTTGAGGAAAATACTGGAGTCCCCAGCCTCAAGAAGACACATGAAACTGCTAGCTGGCTCACTATGGAAAACACAAACTTCCCCAGCAAGGAAGACAAAAGTCCAAGATGGAATACCTGATCTTACACCCTTGTGTTCCTTGCAAAGGAAATCAAGTCAACAAAGACAATTCAGATATAGATAATTGAACTACAAAACACATCAGGCTGGGGCTTTATGGATTCACCTACATGCTTATCACACCTTCTCACAAATAATGTTCCTTCTCTTTCTTTCTTTCATGGACTCTACATATATATATGTATTCCTCTTTTAAAAAATACATTAAGAGGCCATCTGAATGCCTGAGGGATACTTTTAAACTTCAAGCTTCTAAAATAAAAGCAGACTGCAAATAAAATGCCACAATCCTATTAAAAGACAAACTGAGAGTGTCATACAGATTATGATTCTGACTTCTTTTTGTCTTTCCTTCCTGAAGGTTAGCTGTGAGGCATTGCATGGTACAGTTCATGGGCAACGGAGTCTTAGGATAAAGAACTTCCCTTATGAGAAAGGCTCTCAAACATTAAATGCTCTTGCTCCAAGCAAGGCTAGGATGGGGTTTTATGATCTTCTGAATTACTTTCATGGCAAGTTATTAATCCTTACAGAAATCAAAAAGACATTAAATATATATATATATGAGAATCTGAACAACTAGATGGCCAGAGTAGGACTTTCTCTCGTATTAAGACAATTTAGTGAACAAAAGTAGTTTAAGAGGAAGATGGAACCACAAAGGGCAAAATTCTAGACTAGAAATGTGGTTTGTCACTTGTTTCCCGTACTAAATGCTCCCAGGAAATGAGCTAAGTCATTCACCTCACTGACACAACCCACCCTCTCAGTGTTCTTCTGCACAGACATACATGTTCAAGGGGCAAGTGGGCTAGCCCAGCCTAGGAAAACATATACCAGCGTCAAGCAGCTTGGCGTTTGTACCCTGCTCCTTAGAGCTCCCCATGTGGCACAGTGGAACCAGAAGCTGTGGGTCTGGGGTTTCTAAATTCCAGTCAAGACCATGTTGTTAATTACCTCAAAAAAATCCAGTTCCTGCGATTTAAGAGAAGTGCAAACCCCGGTGAACATGGACTTGAGAGCCAGGGATGTGTCAGTAGGTGGTGCTGAAGAACACGGCAGCATTCTGCCTGGGCACTCCAGAAACAACCTAATTCCTTCTCATGCATTGCAAATACCTTCTAGGAGGTTTTACACAAAGGATGCATTACTAGCCTCACCCTGGAAGGAGCAGGGGAGGAGCAGGCTCCTCAGCTTGGCACAACCCCAGCAAAGATCTCTCTCTTGCCAGGAAAAGCCAGGAAAAGGGGGTCCTGCCAGTAGAAAATCAGACATGGCAAACTCTTAACACGCACCCTACTAGACCATGAACTGAAGTGGGAAAGAGCAGAGTTGTGTCTGAGGACAGAAGAGATTATCTCCCGATAGTCATCTGCCCTTGAAACAGTCTCTACTGACTTTAAAAATAATTTTGCTATTCACCCTGAACTACATCTCCATTCCATGGTCACAGTGCTGTGGCTGGTGAGTTGCAGGCATGCCTTAGAGAGGACCAATCTTAGTTTGCAAGAAGCACGGTATTTTTACAGAGGCTAAAGACAGCTTATAAACTGGTGACAGAGCTAAACCATGGGGACACAGAAACTGCTGGATTATTTTAGGGGCCATAGAATTTTAATCTTAGAGATCTGAGATTAGACCAGCCAACACAGCTGCATTAAAACATAAGCAGGCACTCTCAGCATAGTTACAGAGGTGAAAATCAAGTCACTAGCACTCTGAAACCACAAATGTGAAGGGGCCAAATTCTGCTTTGGACCTGCTACTGAAAAAATGCAGTGGAAAATGAAGACAGAATCTTGAAAAATGGATGTGAAAGGATGCTTTTCTGGCCACATGATCCTTCTTTAAGTGCAGAAACTGGACTGGACCTAAGATATAGCAGTGGTGACAGAGACTGATCTTGGCTGGTGAGAAGAGTAATCTTTCAGTCAGAGAACATTTCCATAATTTGGCACTCAGTTTGGTAGTCAGTGAAGACTCACTAAGTAAGAAAAATTCACGGGGCAGTTGGGAACCACAGAAACACTGCATGGATCAGATCCAAGCCTACCTTTCATCACCAATAATAATTCAGCTTACTAAGGACCCTGGAGAGTAAGGAGCCTTCTCCTTACTTCTCCTAACCCTGAGATCTTAACATGCTCCAGACGTACTCCATTAGAAGGTTAACCCTGTGCAGAAAGCATGTGGAAAGGATGAAGAAGAGCATTCAGAGGAATGGTTTTAACCCTATAAACCATTGCACCAGAAGTCATGTTTTGTACTAGCAAAGAGAGCTGAGTAGAACAGCACCTCACCTCACACTAACCCAGACCCACCTCATGCATGACTCTAATCATAAAGCAAGATCAACAGCTGAAACCCCACTAGAGGACAAGAAAGTGCTGATTAACAAAGTCTAAAGACTGTTCAGCTTTTCCAGCCTACTCCTCAGAAGCACATGTTTGTGTGAGGAGCATCACTGACACCCTGGCTATTTTAACTCTGCCTTTGTCTCCAGCTATCCCTCCCCTTCCCCCAAGCTTCCTGCTATATTTGACATTTGCTGGGCAGCAAGCAGAAGCCTCTCGTCTGCCAGTTCATTTCCTCAGGTAATACAAATCCATCACTGACCCATTTATAATGCCAGACAGAATACACAGTTTTATTTGCCCACTGACTCACGCGCAGTATGGCAGCCAGCATCAATGCCCCAGGTAAAAGAATATATACTTTTCCAGTACTTGACAGATCTCAGACTAGTGATTACCATTAGGTTGCTGCCATTCTCCCTGCTGCTCCTCCCAAAAGATCTTCTCCATCTGTGGAAGTGAAGATCTCATCTGTGATGGAGGCAGCAAGATGCTGGTCCTCTCCCTGAAAAGTGATACTGCCTAGAAGGAGATACAAGTTGCAGCTAACACTTACATTGCCCAAAACACTTTGTCCCAAATAACTTCATAGATAGATAGAGAAACTCCTGTGGGTTACATGTTGGGATGAAATACAGACACATTGGAGTGCAATATCCTGGGTCCAAAAGAGAACCTTGCTTCTTTTACTCCCCTTTTCCTCATTTCCACCCACTTACACCTTCCCGGAAACAAGATTTTACAGTGGGTGTAATAATATAAATTCCAAGGACAAAATATTTATAGTAGCATACTGGCTCATAATCATAGTCATTAATGTGCTACACAGATAGCCAGCAGGCTCTAGAAGAAACTAAGTGGAACATCTACAATACTCTTCAGGATGGTGGAGAAAAAGCATTCAGAGTGATCCTTGGGTTATGGATCACAACATTTGTGAATTGACCAAGTTTGATGAAAGTTCTCCAGCCAGAAAGTATTTGGATCAAAGAGGTACTAGAAATAATTACATTGAAACCAGAAAAAACAAACAAACAAACAAACAAACAAAAAAAGAAAAACAAAATAAAACAAAAAACCANACATACTTTGTTATGCAGGTTATTATTATATATATTATTATATATATTATAATTAAGAACAATCTCCCCCACCAAAAGGAAAAAGAAAGAAACCTCACAACCAACCAACCTCTTGTTAACTTTATTTCATGCTTTTCCAGTAATAAACAGCCCTGGCCCCTGACTAGTATGGACACATTCAAATGAAGGAGAAAACTAGTATTAAATCTCAGTTGTGTCAAAAATGTTAAGAGGTTGAAGCTCCTAGTGGAGTTCTTCTGTCCTAGTTTAATCCCTTTTGCTTTAAATAAGCTGTTTGAGGGTCAACCACTACGATCCAATTTCTTTTTCTTTCTCCTAAGTTAGACTCAAACAGGAAATGGATCATAAAGAATAAAAAATAACTAAGACTTTCCTTGTAATAAGGCCCATGGCTAAGAAGGGCTGAGATTATGAGCAACTGCATCCTTCAAAAGCTACAATCCTTGCAAATATGTAGACATTACAGAACATTAAGGGTGTTTTTCTCTTCTGCAAGTCCATTACACAACACCTTATTTTTTTTTCTGCTGTTGTAAATGCTGTGCATTTAATGGGTTGAAACTCAACAATCTTCAAGCATTTTAATTTATCTGGGAAGGCAGCACAATTCAAATTTAGAACAAAATACTCAGTCCCCACTGTCGTAAGATTATTCTTGAAGAAAGTTGAACCATTCTCCCTTGACCTTAAAGATACAGGATGAAAGCTGATGTTGCCAAAACATCACCCCAAAATATGTGAACAATTGCCAAATTACACAAGTTCAGTCGAAAGTTCTATGTTTATCAACATAGAAAGTAATTTTGGGGAAAAAACAAACAAACANCTCTTCCCTTCTATAAAAAGAAAAAAAACCAAAACACACACACACAAAAAACCCAACAAAAACAAACAAACAAACAAAAAACCAAAAAAAACCCAAAGCAACAAGCACATACTTTGTTATGCAGGTTATTATTATATATATTATTATA